>CM033469.1:359723335-359949482 GCA_019447015.1 Hymenochirus boettgeri | reverse complement strand
TACACGCACTGTGTTGCTGTCTAGACGGTAGGCGTTTAGTGCTGCCATTTACACAGTACAGTTACAGTGGGCTGTCTAGACAGTAGGGGTTTAGTGCTGCTATTACACAGTTCAGTTACAGTGGGCTGGCTAGACAGTAGGGGTTTAGTGTTGCCATTTACACAGTACAGCTACAGTGGGCTGTCTAGACAGTAGGGGTTTAGTGCTGCTATTACACAGTACACATATGTGTGCTGTCTAGACTGTAGGCGTTTAGTGCTGCCATTTACACAGTACACGTACAGTGGTACTTTCTAGACAGTAGGCGTTTAGTGCTGCCATTTACACAGTACACATATAGAGCAGCTGTCTAGACTTGGAGCTCACCAAAATAAAAACAAAGAACACCATATACAGTAGCATTGCAGTCTAAACACTAGCGCACATTTGTTCCGCCTAGACGTTATCGGGGAGATGCGTTAAACTGGTGCTTCTTACCTGCCCCAGGTCCCACAATGCAACATTTTCTGTATTGCGGGATTGCAGTTAGGTTAGAAGTGACAGTTTGCAGCGCCATCCTATTGGCATGAAGTTTTGTGCCAAAGGGTATGTTACAAAAAGTTTGGAAATGGCGCAGCAACTACAAAGTTAGTGTAACACCCACGCTTACTGGCTATAGTGGGTATACCTCTACCACTCGTAGTGTTTTTTTCTGTTTGGATTGTTCGTGCCAGATCCAGCACACAGATGAGCAATAAAGGGAGAGGAGAAATAGTGGCAGCCGCTCTGCATTGTCTCTTATGCTGGATTTGATTCATATTCAGGTCAGTGTGGGCTTCAGGGCATCCTGTTCTGTCTGTGTGGGCATCTTATATATAATATACACACACTAGCAAAAGTGTGCCCGTTGGTGCACAATGGAAATATGTGTGTGTATGTTTTGCTATGTGTGGATATAGAATCTTTACACAGGTATATTTTTGAACTGTTACTCAGTCACCAGCTTTCAGAGTAACCAAATAGGACAATCAAGCAGGTCTGAGAGTATACCCAGACAATCCAGAAGGTCTGAGAGTAGACCTAGGCAATCCTGCCACACTGTGTGGTTGAAACTAAACATGCTAGATTATTACCGATATAACTCGAGTATAAACCGACTCGAGTATAAGCCGAGGTACCCATTTTTGCCTCCAAAATTAGAAAAACATGATGACTGGAGTATAAGCCGAGGGTATCAGTAACCCTAATACCTTTCCACTGTAGATGTTTGGAAACTACAACTCCCAGCATGCTTGGTTGCTGGAGTTGTAGTTTCCAACCACCTATAGTAGAAAGGTATGGGGGTTACTATATGGCATACTGTCCCCCACCCTAATACCTTTCCACTGTAGATGTTTGGAAACTACAACTCCCAGCATGCTTGGTTGCGGGAGTTGTAGTTTCCAACCACCTATAGTAAAAAGGTAATGTGGGTGTCTGCATGGCATACTGTCCCCCCAGCCCCCCCCCAGCTCACTTACCGTACCTGGTCTTCAGTCTTCCTCTCTTGCCGGCTGCCGCAATCCAGAAGCAGCCGCGAGTCAGGCCGGCAGTTCCCAGTACTGCTTCGCGGCTGCGATGACGTCATCCCGCCAGCGTGCGCGTGACATCATCGCGCAACCATGAAGAACTACTGGGAACTGCCGGCCTGACTCGCGGCTGCTTCTGGATTGAAGGTAAGTATCTTGTGACTCGAGTATAAGCCGAGGCAAGGTTTTTAGGTTGATTTTTAATCCTAAAAACCTCGGCTTATACTCGAGTATATACGGTACTTATTAGTATTTACCACGGCAAGTGGTGATGTTACCTCATATTTATAACAGAAGGTACCTCACGCATCATGTATTGTAATAGCATTGCCCTAATAATCTAACGTCTAAACAAACATTTCTCATTCCCAGTTTACCTAAAGAAATGGATATCCTTATATACTCTTTTATACCGATCCATTTGATAAAAAATAGCTTCAGAGCAATTTTTAATAACTGATAATGCTTTTTATTTCGTATACAGTGAATCTTGGTATACCTGCCTGGCTTTACCACTACACAAAAGGCTAAGGAATTGCAAGCGAGCACCTTCATCCCAACCATTAATAGTGGCTGCCAATTCAGATTGTTCTAGCTAATCAGTCCACTCGCTAGTTACCCTATCAAATGGATTGGGTTTAAAAATGGTTTGGCAATTGGGCCTGGTAGGCTACTGAGTCTATTTGGAGAATTCCATCTGCAGGTACAAGGACAGGAGGATTAAACAATACTTTCAGTAGCAGCCTCCATAGCTTAATACAGAGAACCAACATACAAAGAAAACAGGAAGAATAAATGGTATTACCAGCACCGCTACCACCAATTTGTACCAGATCACTGCTTTAAGGAAGGATTATGGGTAGCATGGCACACAGTGGGTTACTCTGGTGGTGGCACAAAGCAGACAGTGCACATAAACAGGTTCCCCACATAGCATGTGCAGTAATCAGGGATTGTCCTGTCTATGGTGCACTACTTTGAATATTGACCAGACTGTATATTGTGTGTCCTTGTAAGTTGGTGTACACTTATCTGTTGCCTCAGAGTTTGTATCCAATACAATTAATGTGTCCAATAATCTGTCACCCCAACAGGTGGTTCAGGATCTTTTACACAAGGATCTGTGTTGCAGTCATCACACTGTGCAAGGGATCTCACGAAACAAACTTCTATCTACTTTCATTTTCTTTCCTCCTAGCCATAGAGAGCAGGGATGTTGGGTCTTTTATTACTCACTCACCACCACCTGCAGGTGGTAAAACTGACCTACTATTGTTAATAAATACTATTAGAATCCTCGGAGTGCTCAGCTTCTTCTTTGGATATATATATATTAAAATGGGAGTATAGCTGCACCCCCTAAGTAAATAAAAAAAAAAAGGTAAAACACGGTACAAAACTCTTGCTTCAAACTGTGTTTATTAGGTGAAACTCCTACACCCAACACATATCAATATTGTGTATCAATCTAGTTTAAATGATGCGGTTAATGCCCTCTAAGCCAACTGGAAAATATGCAACAAAAAGGATACGCTTATGAGAAGTCTGAGAAGTAACCTAGGTACCCGAGATTTACATAATGCTCCGGATAACCCCTTTGTCAAAATGAATCCAGCATCATTTAGTGGTTTGTAAACGTCTAACTGGATTGCTTAAGGGTATGTCCACCCTTAAATGTACTTTTTAATATGTTGTACCTCCATGTATCCCAGCCAACCGCATATTTTTTATTTTCAAATAGCTCCCAGAATCTACTTACCACTCCTCTTTCCGCCGCTGCGCTCCGGCCCTCTGCTTGCGAGGAAATGCAAGCAGAGGGGCGAGACCGGCAGTGCGTCTGTGATTGGCTGAGCGGCAGCCAATCACGGACGCGCTGCGGTCATTCAGTGCAGCGGAGAAAGAGGAGAGGTGGTAGTAAGAGTTTGGGGAGCTTTTTGAAAATAAAAAATATGCGGTTGGGGCTGGGAGACATGGGGGACAACATTACAGGGGTTTTATGCTAGGGGGAGGGATAGTAGAACGGGAGGGAGAGGGAGGGAGAGGGAGGGGGAGGGAGAGGGAGGAGAAGGGCTGCAGTGCGCATGGCAAATATCTACCGGAGGCAAGGTAGCAGGCAGAGCCCTATATGGACTCTGCTAGCCTCCTGGTAGGCAGTTTTTGGGACTGGGGGGGGGGACTACAGGCGAACCCTATGGAGCTGGGATGTGAGGTAAGGATTAAACTACACTACATGGTGGGGCCAGTAGTTGGGGGGATTATAGTTTGGGGGTGGACATGCCCTTAATATCCGCTTAACCCTTTTAAATTGGCTGATGGGTAGTGCTTCCTTGTCTAGGATGACAGGTATTGTAACAAAGCAGTGTTTCTATCAGTAGATTTTACAAATAGTTCAGTGGTCAATAAGTTATTCTTAATAATCAGTACATCCAAAAAGGAATCGTTTGTTATTATGTATACCATTAAGGCAATGTGGAACAGCTCTAGGTACTCAATATGCCCCCAACGAGACAATATCATCTATATATGCCACCAAACATGGTAGTACTTGGTGAACGATAGTAATACATAGATGAAAGTCTCTTCCTGCCAAAGCATAAAGGCTTTAACCGCATGAAGGCATAACCACATCATTAAACAAAACTGGAGCATGTTAACAAAATTTTATCCTGATATTGCAGAATTTAAATTACCTCCGAAAATTTCCTACCAAAAGGGACAAAGTCTTTACAACTCTTTGGTCTCAGCCGACTTCTCGCAAGTACCAGTGGGCAGGCCGACTTTTTGTCCTTTTTTTGTCCCTCTGGTATGTATCCTGTAGAAACTGTATACAATGTAGATTGGTCCACAAAGGGCCTTATTTATTCACCCCCTATGGAGAAGTTTTCCCTATTATGTTTATTAGTTTATGTCATGTTTATGTCATTGTTTACCTGAACATGTGTACATATACATAAATGCCTGTCTTCTGTGATCCCTTCGGCATAGATTCCTGTGACTAATGACTATATTTAATATGATAAAAAAATATATATATATGTGATTGAACATACAGGTATTTAACGTTTACTTCAATGATATGGTATTGGGGAAGATAACTTGTTAGCACCTTGCATTTCTGTTATTCCTATCAAAATCCTTGATATATTTGTTTGTACTGCCTGAGGAAGGGGTGGAGCCCCTGAAACGGGCCGTTGCAGTATCGATATGTGTTAGGTGTTTACCTAATAGACAAAGTATGAAACAAGAGTTTGTGAGTGCCGTGTATAATATACCAGTTACTGTGGGCATCTTATATTTTCCAGTTGTGTGGGCATTACATTTTTTATATAAGTCTCTGATAAGTCAGCCCTCCAGTTCAGCAGTCAGTTTAAAGTCAGCCCTTTGGTTTAACAACAAGTGTAAGTCAGCCCCCAGTTGACTCAGCAGCCACTGTTGGGTCAGTCCTCCAGTTCACGATCCAGTGTTAAAACAGCCCTCCAGTTCAGCAGCCATTGTTCGTTGGGACACCCACACTCACATTTTTTGTGGGTCAGCTTTAAAAATGGGTTTCAGACAAAAGTCCAGAAACACCCCTAAGCTCAACGCATTACAGCATTGCAATTATAGCATTGCCATCTAGACACTACGCACACAGTGGTACCATCTCATCCGTGCCTCTAAAGTCCTTTTATTTTCCCATTGTATGATAATGAAGTTCTAATTAATTTACCTTTAAACACATTAGGGAGATTCAATAAAAGTTCTTTAGTTAAAAATGGTGCTAATTTTGCCCCAACCAATCAGATGATAGCTTTCAAATGTTATATCTGATTGGTTGGGGCAAAATTAGCACCATTTTTAAGGATAAGAACTTTTATTGAATATCCCTGGTGTTTCTTTCCCATACAGTGCTAAAACATGTTTATTAAACAGACATAAATACAGATTTTGGAAAGGTCAGATTTGATGGACTTGCGTCATTTTTCCCATCCTTTCTTACTATGCACAGGTAACTATGTAATTTCTATCCACGCCAACATATTTTCAAATCCTCCCATTCTCGAAAGACATACACAATCATTTCACCACTTTCCGCAGGTCTGGAAAGTCTTAATCACGCTGGTACTCTGCTATTACTTTATTGCTACGTACAAATTAGAGCTTTGTAGAGTTATGGATGACTGCAAAAAGCTAAAATTGCCCGAAATGTATGAAAATAAACACATTCCTTAGAAAAAGCAATTGCAAATGGCAATTTTTAAAATGTTTCTTTATACTTAGGAAAGGTCCGTGTGATATTTAAAAAAACAATTCACAGCTTCTCTCTGTGCTTTTCTTTCCAGACCTTAAAATAGCACTTTCGTGTTAAACTGTCAGTGAGTGTCTACAGAGTGTTGGCATAAACCATTGTAGGAAAGAAACATGGATCCAGTACACTATATTCTGTTTTACAAGAGACACTGTATTAGGCAGCCTCGCCAGGCATTTTCATTTCTACGCTAACAAACAACCTTTATAGGGTTGGTAATTTAAGAGCTTTTCTTTGGTTAACTGTAAATATAAACTAAAATAAATAGTACGGTTAGATACCAAAAAAATGCAGTTTTTTTTAAATTCCTGGAGATCCCTTTAACTACATAAGTTTCCTATGTATAGTGCTCACCTCTCACAAATTCTCGCATTTTACCAAAAAACAGACCAACATGATATCGGGCATGTATTTATTTCAAGATTTAAATTCGATAAAGAGATCTTACATTGTGCTGCAGCATTAGGTAAAGTAAACCCAGCGTGGTGGATTAACACCGGACGTCTTTTTATCTGCGGAAAATACGGAAGATTAGAATTCATAGAAAAGGCCTCAGAACCTTGAGTGAGAGAATGGACCAAAATCACTACAATAGAATCAATACTTACCCTGTGTCATTCCACTTTACTACACATAACTTAAAGGCCACGTTTACTCCCCTGACAAACTTTCATCCTCACAGCCCCCCACCTCCAAACCCTATTTCTGCAATACTCACATTGCTCTTTGGCATTCCTGAAAGAAGATATTGACCTAGTTTCTCCATGAGCTCGTGCTTCCGAAAGGAGGTCTGCTCATGTGACATATCTAACAGCCAACACCCAGAGAGAGGAAGATCGCAGAAGAGGGACTAATGGCTTTCAAGGTAGATCTTCATTCAGGACTGCTGGGGAGCAAGTAGGGTGGGTGGGCTCCAGATTGTGGGGTAGAAAGGGTCATGGGTGTTGAACATGTTTTGTTTTTTATGTGTATGTGGACAACTAGGGTTGTTACTGACACGTGATATACATTTATATTTCAATAGCCCTATTAACAATATTAGGTTTGTACCGTGTTAGCCATAACAAAAGAAAGAAAAGTAGAGCTGTGATACTTTTGGTTATTTTTTTGGCAAACTAGACAACAAAATAAAATAGCAAGCTTTCGGGGGTCCTAAACCCCTTCATCAGGCTGGATGTTACAGAAGAACCTGAGAAATCACAAACATATATACATTGGAACAGTAAACATCCAACACTAGAGATAAACTGAACAAACGGCCAGGTACAGATACAGACTAAGGAGGAGGGTGGGGAGTTGGGGAAACCAATAGTGAAGGCGTGAAGTGGGCATAAGTCAATTGCTGTAAAAACATGAGAACAGTGTCCTTTGAAATGGAAAGTGTCCTTTGAAATGTACGATATAAGGCAGTACAAGACAGTGTCCTGGTGAGTGAGTTTAGTTGGGTGGTAATGTAAATAAGTAAAGGACAATTATACTCACTTCCCCTCGTTCCTTTCCCCCACTCCTGCAAAGTACCCAGGGTGAGGACCTAAAACACGAAGTCTTCACCTATTGGTACTTTACAAAAGTCCTGCACTACTTACTTGTAATCTCCTTGTCTCCGGTCCGATCCTCCCATTGGCACTTTGAGTGACAGGTCGCGAGGAGCCAATGGGAATACGCGTTCTGCAAGGAGGCGTCTTCCCATTGGCTGCCTCCCGGACTGTCACTGACAGTGCCAGTGGGGAGGATCAGACTGGAGCGACGAGGGAGATTACAGTAAGTAGTGCAGGACTTTTGTAAGTACCCAGAGGTGAGTACCCAGCGTTTTAGGTCCTCACCCTGGGTACTTTGCAGGAGTGGATCGGAGAAATGTGTAAGTATAATTGTCCTTAATATTTGGCCATAAAAACTCATGTCCTTATTAAGTCCGCAGTTTAGGGTATTACATTTCTGAATAAACTTGCATTCCCACTCCTTCCGCTCCTTTGATTGTGAAAATTACCCATAAGAATAGTGATCTGGAGGTCTTTAATGCTGAGGCCTCTTTTACAAAAGTGCTCTGCCACAGGGGCATCCATGCAAGATGTTGAATTTATCAGAGTTCATTAGTTGGGCACAGTTGTCCTGTTTACCCACATAGAAACCTGTGGAAGGGCACTTCATGCACATTATTATTATTATTACACCACATTACCCGATTTGCGGGTCGGGTTCAGGTATCCCGCTTTGAGTTTGAAATGGTTGCGGATCAGGTTAGGTAAAGAGAACTGTAGTCAGGTTCGGGTAGAAGAATTCAGTCTTCAAAAGAAAAAAAACAAACATTTTTTTCCTGTCTATGAAGAGAGATCGGTCTATAATAACTGAAACAGAGTTATCAATCCACTATGGCAGATAAAGGGCAAATATATCTAGATGCAAAAGCTCCCAGCCTCTACTGTGTTTTTGGCTGGGAAGTATTGAGTGATCAACAGCTGTCATTGTCATTGTGGATAGGAATACAGACAGCTATGTTCAACTCTTGTAGTGCCTGGGTAGATTTTTCAGAGATCACTGGGTAAAAAGCAGTTAATGCTGGCGTGACTGGAAAGGCAGGGGTTAAACTTCTGACCTTGGTTTTACTAGCAGAGATCAGAGCCAGCTAAGTAACAATCTCCCATAGAACAAAGTAAAAACTTCTATCTGCACTGCACCTATGCATGAGACCAGAGCAAGTGTCTGCATGGGACCAGATGACATGCGATTTCATTGGTCTTTGTAAATCTCTCTCGCCATAATGGTTATGGGATGTGTGATGATTCTAGTGATGATAATAACAACTACCACTTGATGAGGTTTGGCTACTACTACAGCAGGTATGTGGACCTCCAGATGATTGACATTTAAAATGCCCAATCATTGTACAACATCAGAGTGCAGACAGGGAATGCTGGGAGTTGTAGTTTTGAAAACATTGAAAGTGTGGGGATATTTCACTGCAGCTTACATGCTCCCTACCCATAACCCCCTGTTATGCTAACTGCTCATTGTAACTTTACTGTCTCCTATAATGCAAGTTTAGACAGTGGGTCTGTGGGTGGAGAGTAAAATGTATTTCTGTAGGACATTAGTATATAATCATAGTAGGTAACCAGTAGATCTCCAGATGTTTGAAAACTATAACCCCAGCATTCCTTGTCTATAGAGTGAATGCTGGGAGTTGCCGTTTTTAAACCATCTGGATAACTACTGGTTACCTATCCCTGTCACAGATCAACAAGAAAATAGTGCAGATAAAGATTTAAAAAGAGCTGAGGACCATGGGTAGGTAGAAGTTGGGGACAACTTCCTCTACAAATTTAGTAAGAAAGACTAAAAGCGGATCGGTGGTTCGGGTCTGAAACTTGGGTGTCTGCGGTCAGTTTCGGGGTCTGAAACTTGCGGGTTGGGGTATAAGCAGATATAAAGGTGGGTTAAGGGTCAATCTTCTCCCTCTCTTTCCTTTTTTCTTTTTCTCCCTGCTCTTCTTTGCTTCTTCCCTTTACCTTTTTCTTTTTGCCTTCTCTGTGTTCTTTTCTCTTTTCCTTGGGTTTGGGCCTGAGTGTTCCTCGTTTCCCTTCTTCTCTTATATCGTATCCTTCCGCTTTCCTTGCTTGCTTCATCTTGGCTCTGCTCTCTTTGGTCCTTCTTTTTGCTCCTTTCTTTCTTCTTTTATCTTTTCTCCCTCTTTCTCTCCTTCTCTTTTTGCTTCGCTCTTCCGCTCTCTTCGTCTGAAACATTAGACCCCACGTTACGCGCACTCTCTAACACACCACAGTGGTGGATCCATTTTTCAGCACGCACATGACACCACTTTCACATCTATGTATATCATAATGCTTCCCCTACATGGTATCTGATCATTTATCACCCTGTTATTTTTTACTATCCGGTTTGCCGTTTTATGTGTGCGAATCCCCCTTTTTTTCCTTCATGGGCTCTTATACACCCACTTTCACTCGGTTCCCCGTCCTTGCCATTTGGAGTGTTGTGGTGCCCAGGGACCTGCCGTCCTTTCACAATTTTGTTGTGTCTGTCTGTACAGCCAGGAGTGGAGGCCTGAGAATAGGTTTTTCTATCTTTTTTAGTGGTGTGGCCTCCCTGGAGTCCTTTTATGTGGGGGTATACTCCACTCCCCCATCGTCGCTGATGTAAGTTTTTTTGTAAGAACCAACATTATTTGGCACCCTTTTGTTTTCTTGGATTTTCTTTCCTTGTGTGTTGTTTTGGGCATTGTACCTTGTTTAATGTTTTTTTTCCCCCTTTTTCAATCATTCTGCAGCTGTTTGCAGCCAATTATTATTTTATGTATCTATGCTAATGTTACGATTTCACATCAGGTTATTTTATCACGCACGGTTGCTCAACAGATACCCGTACTCACACCTGAATTTCTATTTTCATAGGGATATTATGGTTCCTGTGTATTTTCGGTACTAAACTGTTCCCTCTGTTAATAACACAAAATAATTATGGGGTTTTTAACAGAAACCATTTCTTTAGTTCCTTTTCTACTCCCCCCCACTACATCTACCACCTCCAGTGCCAACCCTTTTTTATTCTTGTCCCCCCCGAGACGAAATTAGAATTTATTTAGAAAAAACATTGTCCTTTCAAAGATCACACACGCATCCGGTTGTTTGGCTTGATAACAGCCGCTCATTGCGAACAGGCCACCAAAAACGTCTCGCATGTTGATGGAGTGGAATTTACAAGACGGACATTCCCCGTACCATGAATGCTATCATTAAGGATCTTTTAGCTAACATGCCCGGGAGTCTTCGGGAGTGGAAAAACACCATCAAAATCCTTTGTCTCATTGCATCACAAAATGTATATTTTTGACATACTCCCTGATGAGGACAGGTCGGTGCCGGTAATTATATCCAAAACCTTTCATTTCTCCTTAATTCCTAGCCTCCTTCCGGAACCCCACCTTTCCTGCAGTTCAAATAGAAAAAAATTCCTTTTTTCTAACTCATTCACAAATTAATGCAGTCGTTAACAACTATGGAAGTAGAAACAGGGTAATAACAAGAGCGACCAGCCCTCTCCCCTATCAGCAAAATTAAAGAACAAAAAACATCAGCCAAAGCCCCCCGCCTACTGAGACACCCTCTCGTCACAGTGATCGGTCGTTAAGAAAAGTCCCTTCTGAGCAGATGAATGTCACGAACCCCTATAGTAGAACATTCTTCTAACATTCTGCTTCCCTATAACCCTGCTCTGCACTATTACACCCATTCGCCTGTCCATGTGAACCAATATAAAATAGGATTTTAAGCGTTCAGCTGAAGAGCAAGGACCACCATAATCTGACGGCAATTGTGCTTCATTGTGGACTATAAACAGATTGATTCAGTGTGACCAGACATCATGGAACCACCAATACCCCCCCCCGGTAATGGAGGACAAGATGATGCCATTAAACGGGACTGCGACATAAGGCAGAGCTGGGACGGTCCCCCCCAGGAAACAGCCGACCGACAGACAAAAACGGTGACGTTCAGGAGAACCAGTGGAGGAGAGAAAAGAAGGAGCCCCCCTAGAAAGAAAAAAAAGTTGGAAGTGAAAATAATTTATACAATGGGAAAGAAAACAATAACTCCCACGACAACTCCTCATAAAGAATCAATAGGATACATTCACCATCGGCGCCAAGCCCCGGGCGAAACGGGACCCCCCCTCCTCCCCCCCAAGGTTGGAGAAAAACAACCCTCATATTCACATATCATTGAACTCCTCGACACACCCGTAGTGCGCAGATCTTGTCAAGGATTTTCAACCCCAACTTGTTCAACACTATGAATCCAATTCTTAAAAAACATTGTTCCTAGACTTTAGACCTTTTTAAATTTGAGGTCATGTTTTTACTAAACCACACTGCTTAGGGTAGGAGGAGATTTAATACTGTGGTTAGCACGTTTAATCCCTTAGATGCGATTTCTCCTCCAATTAGTAATTCTTTACTCGATACTTTATATTTTTACATATGGGAAAATTTAAGTAACACTTAATTCCCCAAAACACCGGGACCTCACCCACCCCCCGTCTCATTTTTTCTATCCTTTACATTCCACTCCAGCCGACTTAACCGAAAAATGGCTGGTCTCCCTCTGATGTGGTCTAAAGCTGCTGCCACTACTCCCTATAGAGGCCCTACAACGGTTGTCCACTCCACGGCATGGACACTCCCAACCACCTGGCGGTTCCGCTGTAGTAGGTCATTATCTGACGCTGCAGTTTAACCACCCACATACGACTAGTGTCCATTATCCCACCACGCACAATACAACAGATTGCACCACTCTCACTCTATCGGCATCCTGCCCAACCAGTAGTTTTGTCAACCATTCCTCTGACATGGTTATCCCACTTAACTTTCCACGGACATCCTCACTGTAATCTTTTTGGCGGACTCGACCGCAACCCATCCACCATGACCATCACACAACCAACTTGTACCACCATCACCAAACGCCTCTCCTCGCTCACCTCATCCCTTGGACCTCTCTTCAGAGGACTCACTGTAATGGACACAAATTGGACTAGTATCCTCACTAGGCTATGTTCCTTATTTAACTTTTCTTCTAAACGCCCCACCTTTCCGCTATATGATCACAACCTTCTCAAACTTAAATCTTATTTCATCTATCCTGACACCACCACCAAACTCATACTACACCCACAGACGCAGAGAACTTGCGCAACCTTGACACCTCCTTACGATCTACCCCCTTTCCCTCTTCCTACCACGCTCATCAATATGGCCTCTTTTTCTACACCGAGTTTGCGCCTTCCACTTCCACAAACATGGCGCCTCCTCCCCGCCTCTGGACCCGGTTGCCCCCCCTTAATCAACCTCTCACCTTAGTCGCATTAACCTGCAACTTTGGCTCACTGCCATATTAAAAAGATTGCAAAAGGCCAGTTCCCGGAAGCGGCTAGACGACACAATGGTGAAAAGCTTAAAAAACTACCGTACTTTCTGTTATTTCAAAAAGCGCCCACCTGCTTCTCGCGATCAGGAACGCTTTGTATTCAGCCAACCAAACTTATGTTACTCCCTTTATTCCCAAACAATCTCTGTCGCCACCTCCTCCCTCCTACACCCCGTTTAATCTGACATGATGGAAATTGACCTCAAAACATTAGGGCACGGCCACACTGCTGCGCTTTTGTTTCCGGTGGTTCGCTTCGCGTTTTTTTATATCATTGAAAACGCCCGCCTGGCAACGCACCGATAATTCGCGTTTTCAGGTGCGTTGCGATCTGTGAGTTGCGTTCCCGCCATTTTAATCGCATGTGTTTTTCAACGTATGAAAAAACGCCCCGTCTCCATGCGCCAAACGCAACAGAAATCGCACATGAAATCGCATGCGCATTCTGTGTGCGAGTGTGTTTGCAGTTGCAGTGTGGCCCCACGTGCCCTCATTTCACAGAAAAAATATATTTAAGAAATAGTTTTTCTGAATCGCCGGGCACCATTCCACAAGCCTCCAGTCCCCATATAAATTTGTTCTGCTTGGACTCATCTCTTGTTCTCAACGTTTTTCAAATTACAGAAACATAGACTTTGCAAGCCGCTCTCTCCCCACAGGCCCGTCCCTCCACCCCCCATTTGCACCCCTTGACTCACCACATCTCCCTCCTTTCCTTCAATCCCCATCTCACCTCCTTAATCTCACACGGACGCACCATTAACACACATCTCTTTCACTCTTTTCTTTACTTCTCCTTATCCACGGGTACTTTTACCTCCTCCCTTCAAACCCCACCTAATTGCCATCCCTATTTCAAGAAAACCTTCTCTGGATCATGCTGTCTAGACTGTAGGCGTTTAGTGCTGCCATTTACACAGTACACGTACAGTGGTACTTTCTAGACAGTAGGCGTTTAGTGCTGCCATTTACACAGTACACATATAGAGCAGCTGTCTAGACTTGGAGCTCACCAAAAATAAAACAAAGAACAACACATATACAGTAGCATTGCAGTCTAAACACTACGCGCACATTTGTTCCGCCTAGACGGTTATCGGGGAGATGCGTTAAACTGGTGCTTCTTACCTGCCCCAGGTCCCACAATGCAACATTTTCTGTATTGCGGGATTGCAGTTAGGTTAGAAGTGACAGTTTGCAGCGCCATCCTATTGGCATGAAGTTTTGTGCCAAAGGGTATGTTACAAAAAGTTTGGAAATGGCGCAGCAACTACAAAGTTAGTGTAACACCCACGCTTACTGGCTATAGTGGGTATACCTCTACCACTCGTAGTGTTTTTTTCTGTTTGGATTGTTCGTGCCAGATCCACGCACACAGATGAGCAATAAAGGGAGAGGGGAGAAATAGTGGCAGCCGCTCTGCATTGTCTCTTATGCTGGATTTGATTCATCATTCAGGTCAGTGTGGGCTTCAGGGCATCCTGTTCTGTCTGTGTGGGCATCTTATATATATATATATACACACACTAGCAAAAGTGTGCCCGTTGGTGCACAATGGAAATTATGTGTGTGTATGTTTTGCTATGTGTGGATATAGAATCTTTACACAGGTATATTTTGAACTGTTACTCAGTCACCAGCTTTCAGAGTAACCAAATAGGACAATCAAGCAGGTCTGAGAGTATACCCAGACAATCCAGAAGGTCTGAGAGTAGACCTAGGCAATCCTGCCACACTGTGTGGTTGAAACTAAACATGCTAGATTATTACCGTATATACTCGAGTATAAACCGACTCGAGTATAAGCCGAGGTACCCATTTTTGCCTCCAAAATTAGAAAAACATGATTGACTGGAGTATAAGCCGAGGGTATACAGTAACCCTAATACCTTTCCACTGTAGATGTTTGGAAACTACAACTCCCAGCATGCTTGGTTGCTGGGAGTTGTAGTTTCCAACCACCTATAGTAGAAAGGTATTGGGGGTTACTATATGGCATACTGTCCCCCACCCTAATACCTTTCCACTGTAGATGTTTGGAATACAATCCAGCATGCTTGGTTGCTGGGAGTTGTAGTTTCCAACCACCTATAGTAAAAAGGTAATGTGGGTGTCTGCATGGCATACTGTCCCCAGCCCCCCCCCAGCTCAATTACCGTACCTGGTCTTCAGTCTTCCTCTCTCTGCGGCTGCCGCAATCCAGAAGCAGCCGCGAGTCAGGCCGGCAGTTCCCAGTACTGCTTCGCGGCTGCGCATGACGTCATCCCGCCAGCGTGCGCGATGACATCATCGCGCAACCATGAAGAACTACTGGGAACTGCCGGCCTGACTCGCGGTGCTTCTGGATGAAGGTAAGTATCTTGTGACTACGTATAAGCCGAGGCAAGGTTTTTAGGTTGATTTTAATCCTAAAAACCTCGGCTTATACTCGAGTATATACGGTACTTATTAGTATTTACACGGCAAGTGGTGATGTTACCTATATATTATAACAGAAGGTACCTCACAGCATCATGTTATTGTAATAGCATTGCCCTAATAATCTAACGTCTAAACAAACATTTCTCATTCCCAGTTTACCTAAAGAAATGGATTTATCCTTTATATACTCTTTTATACAGATCCATTTGATAAAAAATAGCTTCAGAGCAATTTTTAATAACTGATAACTGCTTTTTATTTCAGTATTACAGTGAATCCTTGGTATACCTGCCTGGCTTTACCACTACACAAAAGGCTAAGGAATTGCAAGCGAGCACCTTCATCCCAACCATTAATAGTGGCTGCCAATTCAGATTGTTCTAGCTAATCAGTCCACTCGCTAGTTACCCTATCAAATGGATTGGGTTTAAAAATAGGTTTGGCAATTGGGCCTGGTAGAGCTACTGAGTCTATTTGGAGAATTCCATCTGCAGGTACAAGGACAGGAGGATTTAAATCAATACTTTCAGTAGCAGCCTCCATAGCTTAATACAGAGAACAAACATACAAAGAAAACAGGAAGAATAAATGGTATTACCAGCACCGCTACCACCAATTTGTACCAGATCACTGCTTTAAGGAAGGATTATGGGTAGCATGGCACACAGTGGGTTACTCTGGTGGTCTGGCACAAAGCAGACAGTGCACATAAACAGGTTCCCCACATAGCATGTGCAGTAATCAGGGATGTCCCTGTCTATGGTGCACTACTTTGAATATTGACCAGGACTGTATATTGTGTGTCCTTGTAAGTTGGTGTACACTTATCTGTTGCCTCAGAGTTTGTATCCAATACAATTAATGTGTCCAATAATCTGTCACCCCAACAGGTGGTTACAGGATCTTTTACACAGGATCTTGTGTTGCAGTCATCACACTGTGCAAGGGATCTCACGAAACAAACTTCTATCTACTTTCATTTTCTTTCCTCCTAGCCATAGAGAGCAGGGATGTTGGGTCTTTTATTACTCACTCACACCACCTGCAGGTGGTAAAACTGACCTACTATTGTTTAATAAATACTATTAGAATCCTCGGAGTGCTCAGCTTTCTTCTGGATATATATATATATAAAATGGGAGTATAGCTGCACCCCCTAAGTAAATAAAAAAAAAAAGGTAAAACACGGCACTCACAAACTCTTGCTTCAAACTGTGTTTATTAGGTGAAACTCCTACACCCAACACATATCAATATTGTGTATCAATCTAGTTTAAATGATGCGGTTAATGCCCTCTACGCCAACTGGAAAATATGCAACAACAAGGATACGCTTATGAGAAGTCTGAGAAGTAACCTAGGTACCCGAGATTTACATAATGCTCCGGATAACCCCTTTGTCAAAATGAATCCAGCATCATATTAGTGGTTTGTAAACGTCTAACTGGATTGCTTAAAGGGTATGTCCACCCTTAAATGTACTTTTTAATATGTTGTACCTCCATGTATCCCAGCCCCAACCGCATATTTTTTATTTTCAAATAGCTCCCCAGAATCTTACTTACCACTCCTCTTTCCGCCGCTGCGCTCCCGGCCCTCTGCTTGCGAGGAAATGCAAGCAGAGGGGCGAGACCGGCAGTCGCGTCTGTGATTGGCTGAGCGGCAGCCAATCACGGACGCGGCTGCCGGTCATTCAGTGCAGCGGAGGAAAGAGGAGAGGTAAGTAAGAGTTTGGGGAGCTTTTTGAAAATAAAAAATATGCGGTTGGGGCTGGGAGACATGGGGGAACAACATATTACAGGGGTTTTATGCTAGGGGGAGGGATAGTAGAAACGTGAGGGGAGGAGGGAGGGAGGGGAGGGGAGGGAGAGGGAGGAGAAGGGCTGCAGTGCGCATGGCAAATATCTACCGGAGGCAAGGTAGCAGGCAGACCCTATATGGACTCTGCTAGCCTCCTGGTAGGCAGTTTTTGGGACTGGGGGGGGGGACTACAGGCGAACTATGGAGCTGGGATGTGAGGTAAGGATTAAACTACACTACATGGTGGGCCAGTAGTTGGGGGGATTATGTTTTTGGGGGGTGGACATGCCCTTTAATATCCGCTTAACCCTTTTAAATTGGCTGATGGGTAGTGCTTCCTTGTCTAGGATGACAGGTATTGTAACAAAGCAAGTGTTTCCTATCAGTAGATTTTACAAATAGTTCAGTGGTCAATAAGTTATTCTTAATAATCAGTACATCCAAAAAGGAATCGTTTGTTATTATGTATACCATTAAGGCAATGTGGAACAGCTCTAGGTACTCAATATGCCCCCAACGAGACAATATCATCTATATAATGCCACCAAACATGGTAGTACTTGGTGAACGATAGTAATACATAGATGAAAGTCTCTTCCTGCCAAAGCATAAAGGCTTTAACCGCATGAAGGCATTAACCACATCATTAAACAAAACTGGAGCATGTTAACAAAATTTTTATCCTGATATTGCAGAATTTAAATTACCTCCGAAAATTTCCTACCAAAAGGGACAAAGTCTTTACAACTCTTTGGTCTCAGCCGACTTCTCGCAAGTACCAGTGGGCAGGCCGACTTTTTGTTCCTTTTTTTGTCCCTCTGGTATGTATCCTTGTAGAAACTGTATACAATGTAGATTGGTCCACAAAGGGCCTTATTTTATTCACCCCCTTACTGGAGAAGTTTTCCCTATTATGTTTATTAGTTTATGTCATTAGTTTATGTCATTGTTTACCCTGAACATGTGTACATATACATAAATGCCTGTCTTCTGTGATCCCTTCGGCATAGATTCCTGTGACTAATGACTATTATTTAATATGTATAAAAAAATATATATATATGTGATTGAACATACAGGTATTTAACTGTTTACTTCAATGATATGGTATTGGGGAAGATAACTTGTTAGCACCTTGCATTTCCTGTTATTACCTATCAAAATCCTTGATATATTTGTTTGTACTGCCTGAGGAAGGGGTGGAGCCCCTGAAACGGGCCGTTGCAGTATCGATATGTGTTAGGTGTTTCACCTAATAGACACAGTATGAAACAAGAGTTTGTGAGTGCCGTGTATAATATACCAGTTACTGTGGGCATCTTATATTTTCCAGTCTGTGTGGGCATTACATTTTTTTTATATAAGTCTCTGATAAGTCAGCCCTCCAGTTCAGCAGTCAGTTTAAAGTCAGCCCTTTGGTTTAACAACAAGTGTAAGTCAGCCCTCCAGTTGACTCAGCAGCCACTGTTGGGTCAGTCCTCCAGTTCACGATCCAGTGTTAAAACAGCCCTCCAGTTCAGCAGCCATTGTTCGTTGGGACACCCACACTCACATTTTTTGTGGGTCAGCTTTAAAAATGTGTTTCAGACAAAAAGTCCAGAAACACCCCTAAGCTCAACGCATATACAGCATTGCATATATAGCATTGCCATCTAGACACTACGCACACAGTGGTACCATCTCATCCGTGCCTCTAAAGTCCTTTTTATTTCTCCCATTGTATGATAACTGAAGTTCTAATTAATTTACCTTTAAACACATTTAGGGAGATTCAATAAAAGTTCTTATAGTTAAAAATGGTGCTAATTTTGCCCCAACCAATCAGATGATAGCTTTCAAATGTTATATCTGATTGGTTGGGGCAAAATTAGCACCATTTTTAAGGATAAGAACTTTTATTGAATATCCCTGTGTGTTCTTTCCCATACAGTGCTAAAACATGTTAATTAAACAGACATAAATTACAGATTTTGGAAAGGTCAGATTTGATGGACTTGCGTCATTTTTCCCATCCTTTCTTACTATGCACAGGTAACTATGTAATTTCTATCCACGCCAACATATTTTCAAATCCTCCTACTTTCTCTGTAAATGACTATTACATCAATTCATTTTTCACCCACTTTCCGCAGGTCTGGAAAGTCTTAATCACGCTGGTACTCTGCTATTACTTTATTGCTACGTACAAATTAGAGCTTTTGTAGAGTTTATGGATGACTGCAAAAAGCTAAAATTGCCCGAAATGTATGAAAATAACACATTCCTTAGAAAAGAGCAATTGCAAATGGCAATTTTTAAAATGTTTCTTTATACTTAGGAAAGGTCCGTGTAGGATATTTAAAAAAACAATTCAACAGCTTCTCTCTGTGCCTTTTCTTTCCAGACCTTAAAATAGCACTTTCGTTTAAACTGTCAGTGAGTGTCTACAGAGTGATTTGGCATTAAGAACCATTGTAGGAAAGAAACATGGATCCAGTACACTATCATTCTGTTTTACAAGAGACACTGATATTAGGCAGCCTCGCCAGGCATTTTCATTTCTACAGCTAACAAACAACCTTTATAGGGTTGGTAATTTAAGAGCTTTTCTTTGGTTAACTGTAAATACTAAACTAAAATAAATAGCTACGGTTAAGATACCAAAAAAATGCAGTTTTTTTTAAATTCCTGGAGATCCCTTTAACTACATAAGTTTCCTATGTATAGTGTCTCACCTCTCACAAATTCTCGCATTTTACCAAAAAACAAGCCAACATGATATCGGGCATGTATTTATTTCAAGATTTAAATTCGATAAAGAGATTCTTTACATTGTGCTGCAGCATTAGGTAAAGTAAACCCAGCGTGGTGGATTAACACCGGACGTCTTTTTATCTGCGGAAAATACGGAAGATTAGAATTCATAGAAAAGGCCCTCAGAACCTTGAGTGGAAGAATGGACCAAAATCACTACAATAGAATCAATACTTACCCCTGTGTCATTCCACTTTACTACACATAACTTAAAGGCCACGTTTACTCCCCTGACAAACTTTCATCCTCACAGCCCCCCACCTCCAAACCCTATTTCTGCAATACTCACATTGCTCTTTGGCATTCCTGAAAGAAGATATTGACCTAGTTCTCCATGAGCTCGTGCTTCCGTAAAGGAGGTCTGCTCATGTGACATATCTAACAGCCAACACCCAGAAGAGAGGAAGATCGCAGAAGAGGGACTAATGGCTTTCAAGGTAGATCTTCATTCAGGACTGCTGGGGAGCAAGTAGGGTGGGTGGGCTCCAGATTGTGGGGTAGAAAGGGTCATGGGTGTTGAACATGTTTTGTTTTTTATGTGTATGTGGACAACTAGGGTTGTTACTGACACGTGATATACATTTATATTTCAATAGCCCTATTAACAATATTTAAGGTTTGTACCGTGTTAGCCATAAACAAAAGAAAAGAAAAGTAGAGCTGTGATACTTTTGGTTATTTTTTGGCAAACTAGACAACAAAATAAATATAGCAAGCTTTCGGGGGTCCTAAACCCCCTTCATCAGGCTGGATGTTACAGAAGAACCTGAGAAATCACAAACATATATACATTGGAACAGTAAACATCCAACACTAGAGATAAACTGAACAAACGGCCAGGTACAGATACAGACTAAGGAGGAGGGTGGGGAGTTGGGAAACCAATAGTGAAGGCGTGAAGTGGGCATAAGTCAATTGCTGTAAAAACATGAGAACAGTGTCCTTTGAAATGGAAAGTGTCCTTTGAAATGTACGATATAAGGCAGTACAAGACAGTGTCCTGGTGAGTGAGTTTAGTTTGGGTGGTAATGTAAATAAGTTAAAGGACAATTATACTCACTTCCCCTCGTTCCTTTCCCCCCACTCCTGCAAAGTACCCAGGGTGAGGACCTAAAACACGAAGTCTTCACCTATTGGTACTTTACAAAAGTCCTGCACTACTTACTTGTAATCTCCCTTGTCGCTCCGGTCCGATCCTCCCATTGGCACTTTGAGTGACAGGTCGCGAGGCAGCCAATGGGAATACGCGTTCTGCAAGGAGGCGTCTTCCCATTGGCTGCCTCCCGGACTGTCACTGACAGTGCCAGTGGGGAGGATCAGACTGGAGCGACGAGGGAGATTACAAGTAAGTAGTGCAGGACTTTTGTAAAGTACCCAGAGGTGAGTACCCAGCGTTTTAGGTCCTCACCCTGGGTACTTTGCAGGAGTGGATCGGAGAAATGGTAAGTATAATTGTCCTTTAATATTTGGCCATAAAACTCATGTCCTTATTAAGTCCGCAGTTTAGGGTATTACATTTCTGAATAAACTTGCATTCCCACTCCTTCCGCTCCTTTTGATTGTGAAAATTACCCATAAGAATAGTGATCTGGAGGTCTTTAATGCTGAGGCCTCTTTTACAAAAGTGCTCTGCCACAGGGGCATCCATGCAAGATGTTGAATTTATCAGAGTTCATTAGTTTGGGCACAGTTTGTCCTGTTTATCCCACATAGAAACCTGTGGAAGGGCACTTCATGCACATTATTATTATTATTACACCACATTACCCGATTTGCGGGTCGGGTTCAGGTATCCCGCTTTGAGTTTGAAATGGTTGCGGATCAGGTTCAGGTAAAGAGAACTGTAGGTCAGGTTCGGGTAGAAGAATTCCAGTCTTCAAAAAGAAAAAAAACAAACATTTTTTCCTGTCTATGAAGAGAGATCGGTCTATAATAACTGAAACAGAGTTATCAATCCACTATGGCAGATAAAGGGCAAATATATCTAGATGCAAAAGCTCCCAGCCTCTTACTGTGTTTTTGGCTGGGTAAGTATTGAGTGATCAACAGCTGTCATTGTCATTGTGGATAGGAATACAGACAGCTATGTTCAACTCTTGTAGTGCCTGGGTAGATTTTTCAGAGATCACTGGGTAAAAAAGCAGTTAATGCTGGCGTGACTGGAAAGGCAGGGGTTAAACTTCTGACCTTGGTTTTACTAGCAGAGATCAGAGCCAGCTAAGTAACAATCTCCCATAGAACAAAGTAACAAACTTCTATCTGCACTGCACCTATGCATGAGACCAGAGCAAGTGTCTGCATGGGACCAGATGACATGCGATTTCATTGGTCTTTGTAAATCCTTCTCGCCATAATGGTCTATGGGATGTGGATGATTCTAGTGATGATAATAACAACTACCACTTGATGAGGTTTGGCTACTACTACAGCAGGTATGTGGACCTCCAGATGATTGACATTTAAAATGCCCAATCATTGTACAACATCAGAGTGCAGACAGGGAATGCTGGGAGTTGTAGTTTTGAAAACATTGAAAGGTGTGGATATTTCACTGCAGCTCTACATGCTCCCTACCCATAACCCCCTGTTATGCTAACTGCTCATTGTAACTTTACTGTCTCCTATAATGCAAGTTTAGACAGTGGGTCTGTGGGTGGAGAGTAAAATGTATATTCTGTAGGACATAGTTATATAATCATAGATAGGTAACCAGTAGATCTCCAGATGTTTGAAAACTATAACTCCCAGCATTCCTTGTCTATAGAGTGAATGCTGGGAGTTGCCGTTTTTAAACCATCTGGATAACTACTGGTTACCTATCCCTGTCACAGATCAACAAGAAAATAGTTGCAGATAAAGATTTAAAAAGAGCTGAGGACCATGGGTAGGTAGAAGTTGGGGACAACTTCCCTGTACAAATTTTAGTAAGAAAGACTAAAAGCGGATCGGGTTTCGGGTCTGAAACTTGTGGGTCGAGTTTCGGGTCTGAAACTTGCGGGTTGGGGGTATGAAGCAGATATAAAGGTGGGTTAAGGGTCAGGTGGGGTCTGAAAAATTAGACCCACGTAGGACTCTACACCACATTGGTGGATCCACAGAAGAATGACCCTTTAATTATATATATAATTATATATATATATATATATATCCGGTCTGTTATGTGTGCGCAGGTTTAACATCTAGGTTGTTGCCATTGATGGTTGTTTTGCCCAGGGAGCCGTTTCAATTTGTGATGCTGTCTGTAAGCCAGGAGTGGAGGCACTGAGAATAGGTTTTTTAATCTTTTTTAGTGTGGGTTGGAGTCCTTTTATGATCTCCTGGTGTGGACTGTAAGTAACCACATATGGCCCTTTGGATTTCCTTGTGTGTTGTTTTGGGATTGTATCCTTGTTTAATGAATTCACTGCAGTTGTTGTAGTATATACTATACTATGCTAATAGATTTACATCAGGATACAGCAGGTCAACAGATACCGTACTCACACCTGTAATTCTAATAGGGGATATTATGCTTCTGTAGGTACTAAACTTGTTTGTAATAAAAATAATTATGAGGGTTAAAGAAAATCTTAGTCCACTCCCATAAATTCTAAATCATTGAATAGCCCGATTAGAAATAGATTTATTTAGAAAAACATTGTTTTCAAAGATACACACGCATCCGGTTGTTTGGCTTGATAAAGGTCATTGGAAAGGCCAAAACGTCTGCTGGATGGAGTGGAATAAAGAGACATTTGTATGAATGCTATATAAGGATCTTTTAGTAACATCGGGGCGTTGGGAGTGGAAACACATCAAAATTTGTCTATTGATAAAAATGTATATTTTTTGAATATCCCTGAGAGGACAGGGTCTGTGTGTAATTATATAAAATTTCATTTTCTTAATTCTAGCCTTTCCTGGAACATTTGCAGTCATATAGAAAAAAATTCCTTTTCTTAACTAATTACAAATAATGCAGGTTAACACAGGAGTAGAAAAGGAGTAATAACCAAGAGCTACGCTATAGCAAAATTAAAGAAAAAACAATCCAGCAAATCCTGCCTACTGAGACATCTGTCAGTGATGGTGTTAAGAAAAGTCTGAGCAGAATGAAATGTCAGAATATAGAACATTATAACTTCCTGTTTATAACCTGTCTGATAATTACACATTGTGTCTGTGAACAATAAATAGGATTTTAAGGTTCAGCTGAAGCGCAAGGACACCATCATCTGAGCATTGTGATCATTGTGGATCTAAAGATGATTCAGTGTGACAGAATGAACCAAATACGGTAATGGAGACAAGAGATGCATTTAAAACGGGGATTGTGAATAAAGGAGAGTGGGAAGGTAGGAACAGGAGAAGACAAAAACAGGTGAGTCAGGAGAACAGCTGGAGGAGAGAAAAGGAAGGAGCTAGAAAGAAAAAAAGTTGGAAGTGAAAATAATTTATAAATGGGAAAGAACAAATAAACTCCCCTAAACTCCCCTAAATAATCCAATAGGATAATTCCCATTGGTTAAGCCCTGGGCGAAAAGGGAGGTGGAGAAACAACTCATATTACATATCCATTGAAAATACAAAGTGCGCAGATTCTTGTCAAGGATTTTAAATACTTGTTAACACTATGAATCCACTTCTTAAAAACATATGTTCACTTGATTAGCCTTTAAATTTGTAGGTCAATGTTTTTAATAAACTCACTTCTAGGGTAGGGGAGATTTAATACTGTGTTATCCGTTTAATCCTTAGATGCGATTTTCCCTTCCAATTAGTATATTCTTTACTCGCTACTTTATATGTTACATATGGGAAAAGTAACACTTAAATTCCCAAACCGGGACTCACCCGTCTCATTTCTAATTCCTTTACCTTCCTAGGATTCACCGAAACATGGCTGTCTCCCTCTGATGTGGTCTCAGCTGCTGCCCTCTCGTATAGAGGCCTACAGGTTAGTCCCACTCCACGGCCTGGAATCCAACATGGTGGTGGAGTTGGCATTCTTCTGAGCGCTGCAGTTTCAAACCCACACTCCGATCGTGTTCATTCTCCCACGCAACTACAGATTGCCATTATCTATCGGCCTCCTGGCCCAACCAGTAGTTTTTTCAACCATTTCTCTGCATGGTTATCCCACTTCCTTTCCACGGACATCCTCACTGTAATTTTTGGGGATTTCAACATCCCCATTGACATCAACAACTCTGCTACCTCCAAACGTCTCTCGCTCACCTCATCCCTTGACCTCTCTCAGAGACTCACTGTAATGGACACAAACTTGACTTAGTCTTCACTCGGCTATGTTCCTTATTTAACTTTTCTAACTCCCCCTTTCCGCTATCTGATCACAACCTTCTCAAATTTAATCTTATTTCATCTATCCTGACCACCACCCCAACTCCTACTACACCCACAGACGCAGAGACTTGCGCAACCTTGACCCCTCTTCGCTCTCCCTTCCTCTCCTACCGCTCATCAATATGGCCTCCTTTTCTGACACCGAGTTTGCTGCCTTCCACTATCACAACATGGTCTCCTCCGCTCTGGACGCGGTTGCCCCCTTAACAACCTCTCACCTTAGTCGCATTAACCTGCAACTTTGGCTCACTGACCATATTAAAAAGATGAAAAGGCAGTCCCGAGAAGCGGAGCGACAATGGTGAAAAAGCTTAAAAACTACTTACTTTCTTTATTTCAAAAATGCTCTTCATCGGATCAGGAACGCTTTGTCTTCAGCCAAACAAACTTATTTCTCCTCCCTTATTTCCAAACAATCTCTGTCTGCCACCTCCTCCTCCTACACCCCGTTTATCTGCTGATGAAATTGCCTCAAAAATTAGGGCTAGGCCACACTGCTGCGCTTTTTTTTGTGTTTCTGCTTGCGTTTTTTTCATATCATTGAAAACGCGGCAACGCACCGATAATGCGCGTTTTCAGGTGCGTTGCGATTGTGATTTGCGTTCCGCATTTTAAATCGCATGTGTTTTTCAATACTTAATGAAAAAACGCATGCGCAAACGCAACGAAATCGCACATGAAATCGCATGCGATTCTGTGTGCGATTGTGTTTGCGTTGCAGTGTGGCTGTGCCCTCATTTCACAGAAAAAAATTATTAATTTAAGAAATAGTTTTTCTGCATGCCCGGGCACATCTCCACAGCCTCCAGTCCCATCTACATTTCTGTCTGGCCTCCATCTCTGTTCTCACCAGTTTTTCCAAAATTACAGAACATAGACTTTCAAGCCTTCTCTCCAAGGCCCGTCTCACCATTTGCCCCCTTGACTCCATTCCCTCCTTTCTCAATCCCCATCTCACCTCTTCCTTCACATGAGCATTAACATCTCTTTTTAACTTCTCCTTATCCACGGGTACTTTTCCCTCCTCATTCAAACATGCTATTGTATCCCCTATTCTCAAGAAACCTTCTCTGGATCCATCTGCTCTATCCATTTACCGGCCTGTCTCTCTTCTCCCGTTTGCATCTAAACTGCTTGAACGACACGTTTATTCTGAAGAGGTTAAATCACTTTTCTGCCAACTCCTTCTTTGATCACCTACAGTCTGGCTTCCGCCCCAACCACTCCATGGAAACGGCTCTCACCAAAGTTACTAGCGATCTGCTTAATGCTAAATCTAAAGGCCCCTACTCATTCTACTTGACCTGTCTTCAGCCTTTGATACAGTGGATCACCCTTTACTACTTCACATCTTATCCTCTCTAGGTATCCAGGGTTCTTCACTCTCTTTGCTGTCCTCCTACCTCTCAGGTAGGTCGTTCAGCATTTCCCACTCTTGCTCTAACTCCGCCACTCTCCCACTTCCTGTGGGGGTAACACAAGGCTCAGTACTTGGCCCTATTCTCTTCTCCATTTACACCTTTGGGCTAGGCCAGCTCATTAGTTCATTTGGATTCCAATACCACCTGTATGCTGATAATACCCAAATTTACATCTCTGCACCTGACCTCGTTTCTCTGACATCCCGGGTCCCTGACTGCCTAAATGCCATCTCTGCTTTTATGTCCTCCCGCTTCCTCAAACTCAACATGGATAAGACCGAACTTGTCATTTCCCCCCCCTTTCAATCTACCCCCCTACCTAACATTACTATCAACATCAATGACACGCCAATCTCCCCAACACCTTATGTCCAATGCCT
Organism: Hymenochirus boettgeri; assembly: GCA_019447015.1. Taxonomy (NCBI): domain Eukaryota; kingdom Metazoa; phylum Chordata; class Amphibia; order Anura; family Pipidae; genus Hymenochirus; species Hymenochirus boettgeri. The sequence goes on along the minus strand of CM033469.1, from coordinate 359,922,548 downwards.
TTGCCTCGGAACTTAAACACCACATTAATACCCTGTCCAACTCCTGACGGTTATAGCTCAAAAACATCTCACGCATTCGTCCCTTCCTTTCACAGAACGCTACCAAAATTCTAGTTCATGCCCTTATCATCTCTCGGCTGGACTACTGTAACACCCTCATATGTGGTTTACCAAGCAACCGACTGGCTCCCCATCAATCAATCCTTAACTCTGCTGCCAGGCTCATTCACCTCTCTTCCCGCTTCTCACACGCTGCCGCTTTCTGTCAATCTGTCCACTGGATTCCCATTACCCAATGGATCCAATTTAAGCTTCTAACCTTATCCTACAAGGCTCTCTCCAATACAGCCCCCCCATACATCTCTGATCTGTTAAATAGATACTACCCAAGGCGTAACCTCCGCTCTGCTAATGATCTTCTCCTCTCATCTTCTCTAATCACCTCTTCCCATGCCCGTATACAGGACTTTTCTTGTGCTGCCCCTCTGCTCTGGAACTCCCTTCGTCACTTTATACGTCACTCGCCATCACTTCATATCTTCAAACGCATCCTCAAAACTTATTCTTGTTCTTTTGCATTTACACTAGGCAACTGAAAGTACTCGCCATGATACAGCTGCTCTAATATTAAAGAAGGTGGTAGGAAAACTTGCTCCTTCCACCCTAAGAATCATATAGTCTAGGTACACGTTAACCTTTTTCCTGCAGAATATTCCTTTTTTAAAGGGGTTAGCAGAGAATAATTAATGTGGTGCAGCAAATAGCCTAGTAATATATTAATAGGCAGTAGGTAGGTAAATTTTATTTTAGGTAAAACTCACTGATATTTATATTCAACTTTGGTGATGCCTATTCCGTGCAATGGTCATTCCTATTGTTTCCATTAGATTTATGACTTGTCAAGAATCCCAGTTTTTACATTTTATAAATGAAGCAGGGTTTATATACCATCTGCTAAAAAACGTGTTTGTGTTAGAATCAGTGTAACCATCTGGGTCATTGTTTGTGCCAAGAAGTTTCCCTGATGGAACGCACACTGGCTCAATTATCCAGGGGCGATGGGCTGTTTTTTGGAGTTAAAGTTGCGCTAACTGATTTAATATCGGTTAGTGCGACTTTGACTCCTTCTTTGCAACGGCTGCCCGGGTATCGCAAAAGACACCCACTCAGCTGGTATTTACTATAGCGGTTCTATAGTAAGATTCTACGTTTTTTGCTGTAATCAAACCTCTATGGTCTTTCAGCAAAGGGGATAATGGGGGATTGTAGTTAAATATTCACGTTACTGGTACTGAATCTATTATCCCACACCCCAATGCTCCAAACCCAACTATCTCCCAACCTTCTATTTACATAAACACTGTCTCATTCTCTGTCGATGTCCGATTCTCCAGAACAACCAGACGGATTCCGGTAATTAAATGGGGGAATATTTATATTGCTTTCTCTGTTTTGGTTAGGATGTTAATGGAGTGCAATATGGATTGCCTTTTAAATTTGGTGAAAATCAAAGACTAGCAGAACACAACACAACCCATAACATAAATATACATAAAAAGATTTAAATCCTCATAAACACCTTTGGAATAAATCTATAATGTATTAATAAGTAAGGATTCTGTAAAGTGTCTGTGCTGCCCATGACAGACAGTTTGTGCTGTACTGGTTCCCTTACTAGTGTAGACATGCTCAGGAAATAGTATCCAGACTTCTGAATCTGAATGAGAGTCAGCGCTAGAGAGATTATAAGGCAACAGAACAGCATGGAAGCTCTGAACAAGAATTACACCATTCCATTCCATAGTAACTGACAACTGTACCCACAAACATTCTCATCCAATGGGGATACCTGCAAATAGAATATTCCTCAATATACTATATCTGAGTAGCAACGTTCTTACTCGGATGCAGGAGAAAATGTACGGTTCTGGTAATTAGTATTTTTTGCCTTGCGGAGATGCACAGGAAACCAAATTTGCATACCTGTGTGTGAATGGCAATGCGTTCTGTGTAGGTTCAGCCCTTGGTGGTTCAAAATTTTGTGTCATTTCTGGAGTTGTCCTTTCATCGTCTGTTCCATTGATGCTTTCTGGTGTTAATGGAGATTGTAGGTCTCCTCCTGCAGACTCCTGGAGAGGAAAATAGATTTAGAAATGTCACAAATAACATGCAAGGAACAAACATTTTGGCCGAACGCATGGACTTCTATATCCGAAATGTCATGGAAAGTATCACTTTCCTTACCAATTGCTTGCTGATTAGTAGTCTGTCAATCAGAAAGACACATGTATACCAGGCCTATGGCTGAGGCTACAGTACATCGCTTACTAGCGCACACGGAACCGCACGTTTCCAGTGCGCATGGTCGTGCACTGCGATTGCACAAAATTGCTGATTAGCAGGAAGCTCACCTAGTATGGCCAGTCCAACTGACCAACACTAGTGAGCACTTCTTATTGTGCGATCGAAACACGTGTTAAAATATATTGGTGCGGCCACGAACACAACACAAACACTAAAAACAAACACTTAAAATAACCAGCACTAACATTCTATGCATCAAATGCTGCTCCATTTTGGAAGAGAAGATGGCTCCTCCCACCATACAGTTAATAAGGCTGTGACTGCTTTATCTGGGTATACATGGGACTATTATTTGTCCCAACCAAGCGTTCGCTGTGAGCAAGCGCTCGGCCAGGACAAATGACTGTCAGTCGCAGCAATAGCAGCCGAAAGTGCGTGCGACCAATCGTGTAGTCCCATAGGGAACCGCACAATCAGCCATGATTACAGACTCGAGCTCAGTCATGGCTGGCCGCCCCACACCATCAGATATTTCCGGCCAACCAACCGATCCACGGCACTATTGGTCGGTCGGAAATATCTGCTAGTGCGTACCCAGCCTTACATCACAACCAACAATTTATTATTATTAATTTATATAGCGCCAACATCTTCCGTGGCGCTTTACAATTACATAGTCATACATTACATACAGGGTAATACTTGTTATACAAAGTCATACATATTACATACACAGGTAATACATAATATAAGTAAACAGAGTGAGGAGTGTCTTACAGCAATACCGTGATACAATAGGAGAGAGGACCTTGCCCAAAGAGCTTACAGACTAGAGGATAATGGGGGTGAGACATAAGGTGACGGGAATCGGTAGGCTGTAAATAGATTGGCAGTGGAGCATGAATGGCGGGTTTGATCATATTGGGTAGTAAGGGGGTAATGTTTAGGCCAGGTTATATGCTTGCCTAAAAAGGTGGGTTTTAAGGTGTTAAGGGATGGTGAGTGACAGACGGAGGCAGGGAGTTCCAGAGCAGAGGGGCAGCACAAGCAAAGTTCTGAATGGGGGCATGGGAAGAGGTGACAGCTGTTTCCCATACTGCCTCCTGTGCACAAGCTCAGGATCCTAAGAGATCATTGAGTAGGGGAAGGAAGTGCCAACCTGTGCCAGAAAGGGAGAGAATGTGGACAATACTTTAAATATCTGGTTAGAAATGCAGATTTGGTGTTGGGGGCAAATAAACGAGAAGTTACTAGTTTTTGGTTTTAAGGGTGCCGGTGGGCATGTCCTTAACAATGTGAAATGAATGCAAGCAACATCCTCTAGAAACACATACAATTCATTGCTTGTACACATTGGATTAAGTTAGTATAATATCATTATAGTTCAACATCTTTTATTATGGGTGTTCTTAAGTCACAAACAGAAGTGTAATATAGGACACAAAGCCTGCTCGCTAAGCAGACATTTAGCGCGATAATCACGCACATGTGGCAGTTTGTTCAGGCGACATTGGTGATTACATTTTGTGCGCTACATAACACAGTGCATACTAATTGCCAGGTTTTAGTGTGCCCACTGTGTGTGGAGGCCTGCCAAGTTGTAAGCGAGTGCACAGCTTAGAGGGAACAGTGCCTAAAACCCATTAATTATATAATAAGAAATACACATTCTATTGTATTGAAAATATACAGCGCTTAAAATAGGAATTCTGCTGTCAGATGGAGCCTAGATTTAACAAAAGAAAAGTGATAGATACGAGTCCCTGATACCTCTGATTGAGGTAGTCATACAGATTAACTACTTCTGCAGATCCCCCACAATTGAATCATTAGGAGGGGGAATTGATCTAAGATTCATATTATATAAACTGCTTATACATTCCCTGTTTGTGCTCTATTGTCTACTGGGCCTTTTCAGAGCTGTAAATAGTGATGTTTCAGTAAATGGGTTCCACATGTGTCAGTTCTTAGCCAATCACTGTTGCGCGAGGAAACAAAGAGCTGGTAAGTATATTTAGAAGACAAATTGATCACTTAAGACCTTGCCAGGTCTAGGTTTTGAGTTTTCTGTCCATAGTAAAATTTTTGCTTGGGGGGGGTGAACGTAACCTTTAACTTTAGTTTTATTTATGGAGTTAAAAAAAACAATTATACAGTTGAAACCTACCCCCTCCCCCTTTCAAGTACCCAGGGTGAGGACCTGAATCGCTAAGTCCACACCCCTGGGTTCAATTTCTATCCCCATCGATCGGGTCTAACTCTGCCTTACTAAGACTGTCAGCAAAACGACAACCGGGAAGATGCGCAATGTAAAAAGCGCGTCTTGCCATTGGCCGGATCGCGGACAGCCTGCAAATGTGGATATAGACTGAAGCAACAAAGGAATGTTAAAGGGGAACTGTGGTCTCACACATTAACGAACAACACTGTGGCTGTGTCTGTGGATAAAAACCCATTACAGTAACAATATGTTTTCAGTGTCATTTAATACGAGTAACAGAGTAAATAGGTGAACACAGCAAAAAAAGACATTACCTGGGAAGGCGTACTAGTTAGTTCCATTTTTTCCTGGGATTTCTCCTTTGCCAATCGAGCGGCTTCTTTAAATTCCTGAAATTTTTCTGCAAACTAAATAAATAAATAAAAAACATCCTGTAAAACATGTAATCCATATCCACGTGTTTCTAAAATCTACTCAAATTGACAAAATACTCAAGCAGCAGACTCACCATAATGGACACAAACTTGACCTAGTCTTCACTCGGCTATGTTCCTTATTTAACTTTTCTAACTCTCCCTTTCAGCTATCTGATCACAACCGTCTCAAATTTAACCTTACTTCTATCCTGACCACCACCCCAACTCCTACATACACCCACAGACGCAGAGACTTGCGCAACCTTGACCCCTCTTTGCTCTCCCTTCCTATTCTACCGCACACCATTATGACCTCCTTCTCTGACTCCAAACTTGCTGCCTTCCACTACCACAACACTGTCTCCTTTTCTGCCCTGGACGCTGTTGCCTCCTTAACCTGCAACCTTGGCTCATGGTTTAGATTCTAAAAATGAAAAGGCAGTCCCTTGTACCTGGCAAAAAAGCAACAAGACCCATGACTTTCTTCATTTCAAAAATGCTCTTCATCGTATAAGGAACGCTTTGTCTACAGCCAAACAAACCTATTTCTCCTCCCTTATTTCCAAACAATCCCACAATACAAAACAGCTTTTCAACTCTCTGCTCTGTCTGCCACCTCCTCCTCCTACACCCTGTTTATCTGCTGATGAAATTGCCTCTTATTTCACAGAAAAAATTGTTAATATAAGAAATGTTTTTTCTGTTTGCTCTGGCTTATCTCCACAGCCTCCAGTCCCATCTACATTTCTGTCTGACCTCCCTTCCACCACCTCCATTTTAGTTTTAACCAATTTTTCCACCATTACTGAACACAGACTTTCAAGCCTTCTCTCAAAGGCCCATCTCACCACCTGCGCCTTTGACCCCATTCCCTCCTTTCTCATTCCCCATCTCTCATCTTCCTTTACACCAGCCTTAATGTCTTTTTAACTTGTCCCTATCCACAGGTACTTTTCTGTTCTCATTCAAACATGCTATTGTATCTCCTTTTCTCTAGAAACCTTCTCTGGATCCATCTGCTCTATCCAGTTACCGGCCTGTCTCTCTTCTCCCTTTTGCATCTAAACTGCTTGAACGACACGTCTACACTGAACTGGTTAATCACTTTTCTGCCAACTCTTTCTTTGATCACCCACAGTCTGGCTTCCCAACCACGGAAACGTCTCTCACCAAGGTTACTAACGATCTGCTAAATCTAAAGGCCAATATTCCCTATTTATTCTGCTTGACCTGTCTTCAGCCTTTGATACAGTGGATCACCCTTTACTGCTACACATCTTATCCTCCCTAGGTATCCAGGGTTCTGCACTCTCTTGGCTGTCCTCCTACCTCTCAGGTAGGATGTTCAGTGTTTCCCATTCTGGCTCCAACTCTGCCACTCTCCCCCTCCCTGTGGGGGTAACACAAGGCTCAGTACTTGGCCCTATTCTCTTCTCCATTTACACCTTTGGGCTAAGCCAGCTCATTAGTTCCTTTGGATTCCAATACCACCTGTATGCTGATAATACCCAAATTTACATCTCTGCCCCTGACCTTGTTACTCTGACATCCCAGGTCCCTGACTGCCTAAATGCCATCTCTGCTTTTAAGTCCTCCCCCTTCCTCAAACACAACATGGATAAGACTGAAATTGTCATGTTCCCACCCTCTCAATCGACCCCCCTACCTAACATTACAATCCACATCAATGACACGCCAATCTCCCCAACACCTCACGTACGATACCTGGGAGTAACCTTTGACTCTTGACTCTTTAAAAACCACATTAATACCCTGTTCAACAAAATTCTAGTTCATGCCCTTATCATCTCTCGACTGGACTACTGTAACACCCTCCTGTGCAGTCTACCAAGCAACCGACAGGTGCCCCTTCAATCAATCCTTAACTCTACTGCCAGACTCATTCACCTTTCTTCACGCTTCTCACACGCTGCCCCTATCTCTTCACTGGCTTCCCATTACCCAAAGGATCCAATTTAAGCTGCTAACCTTATCCTACAAGGATCTCTCCAATACAGCCCCCCCATACATCTCTGATCTGATAAATAGATACTACCCAAGGCGTAACCTCTACTCTGCTAATGATCTCATCCGCTCTAATCACCTCTTCCCACGCCCGTATACAGGACTTTTCTTGTGCTGCCCCTCTGCTCTGGAACTCCCTTTCTCGCTTTATACGTCACTCGCCATCACTTCATATCTTCAAACGCATCCTCAAACTCACCTTTTCAGGCAAGGTTACAATCTGGGCCTGGTCACTCCTTCCACTCTTACTAACCCATCGTAGACCAGCTATTTATAACCCACTGACAACTTAGTTACAGCTACTGATCTGCTTCACCTTATGTTTCATCCCCATCTCCTCTAGACTGTAAGCTCTCGGGCAGGGCCCTCCATCCTATTGTACCACAGTAAAGCTGTAACCTACCACACTGAATGCTGCTGGACCAGCACTTAAATAATTTGCACTTTGTATTACCTGCACTACCCTTGTATGTAACATGTATGTTTTCCTTATGTATATTAATGCAACTATAAAGTGCCACGGAACATGTTGGCACTATATAAATCCACAATAATAATAATAAAAAGTCCTGCAATGATTAGCCGCTAAGTGCGTACAACATCGCTTGTGGAAGTTGCATGATTAACTTTACCTTACCCATGCAGCAGTTGCAAACAAAGAGTTAAAATTGCACTCAGCTATATTCATCTCTCCGTGCGTGTTTGTAACTGTTGGTGGGGCTTGGAAGGAGCCATTACATTTATTAGCTATATTAGACCACATTCTGCTGAAGAAAGAGGCCTGATAGGATTTGGTGGTTTTGTAAAGATATCTCAAGTTTTATGCAATCCCGTGTGGTTATTCCATTAACCAGCATTTAACAAAAAACCTGAAGCTTCTTTCCAAATGGAATGATACACTGGAGAAATGTACCTTGGAGTTAATGTGAAGGAAAATGAATTACACAATTGAACTGGTGAGGAAATTAAATGTATGAATTAAATATTTAAACATTCTAATAGATATTTTAGGAAGGGTTACTGGCTCCATTGAATGGAATAGTAAATAATTACAAAGCTTAAAAGACTTCCATTATGAAGTAGGCAATAGATGTAAAGCCCATATACATGTTAGGCTAATGTTGGCCGAGCTGCATCAGAAAATCAGCTGTGTACGTTCTCTCTCTGAATTTCTGGTTCTAGTTGTAATAACAATCAGTGAGTGTAGATATTGCTCATTGGTTTAACATGTTCCTACTATGATGTAAACATTGCTGATCTACTACAAATATTAGGGGTTTCTTCTGTCTCTGAGAACTGCATGCAGGTTTAGTTTCCGTATAGGTTGGTAAAATTCATTATAAAGTGACATTGATGTAGTAATGGAGGTTGTATAAAGACATGCGTCCATCTTATACCCTACCCATGTCTGTCTAACAGTTACATAGTAATATAGTATTGGAGGTTGTATAAAGACATACGTCCATCTTATACCCTACCCATGTCTGTCTAACAGTTACATAGTAATATAGTATTGGAGGTTGTATAAAGACATGCGTCCATCTTATACCCTACCCATGTCTGTCTAACAGTTACATAGTAATATAGTATTGAAGGTTGAATAAATACATACGTCCATCTAGTCCAACCTTTATACCCTACATATAATGTCTGTATAACAGTTACATAGTAACATAGTATTGGAAGTTGAATGAAGACATACATCCATTTAGTCCAATCTTTATACCCTACCCATAATGTCTGTCTAACAGTTACATAGTGACATAGTATTAGAGGTTGTATAAAGACATACGTCCATCTAGTCCAACCTTTATACCCTACCCATAATGCGTGTCTAACAGTTACATAGTAACATAGTATTGGAGGTTGAATAAACACCCTAAGGCTGAGGCTGCACCACGGCGAACATCAATGGGTGTTACTGTCAGTTTTTGCTGTGATCTGTGCAATATATGTATTAATACCAATAATTCTCTATATTTTTCAATTTTAGAAACTTATCCAGACCACTTTTAATGCCATCCATGAACTTTCCATTACCACATCTGCTGGAAAATGGTTCCACAGTTTTACCTTTCTGGCTGTTGTAAGGTGTTAAATTGATAAATGTCACTAGACAGTGAATGGAGACGTAATAAAAACACATCTAACATCATGAAATACATAGAAAAAATGTATATTCTATTCACTTACTTTAGTGAGATGATGTTCGGAGGAGAATCCCAGGCCATAGACTGTATTTGCACGACTGTCTGCCCACTGCCCAAACTTCTGGGATGTTTTCGTGAATGTCATGTTTGGACTAATGGTGCTGTTGATTATTGCCTGGAGACAAGATATATTTTGGATTTTATTTATTTTCATTTTTCAGTATATTTTTACTACAGCACTAGTGTGTGTGATATGTGTTGGTACACACTGAACTTCCAATGCATAGACACAAGACCCAAAACACAGAGGCCTTAATATGAATAACACCAGAACTAAGATTGCCTCAAGGGGGCGATAGAGTGATTGAGGCTCTCTGAACACAGCCCTATTTGTATCTTATGACTGCATTATGATGCAACTTATTTGAATTTTCCAATCAAAACTCGCATACTCAGAGCACAAACAGGAAGGGAAATTTGAAAACAAATTCAACCAATGACATATTGCCGTTATAGATCGCCATAGAATGAAACATTAGGAATTGAGCTCTGGTGGATTTTTATACTTTTGTGTTACTGCTGGGAAGAATATGTTGTACTTTTTATTTAAGACAGACGTGCATTGTATTTAACATATTATTACGGTAAACAATGAAATGCCAATACACAAATCATTAAAAGTGGTAGCCCTTAACTAAATGCTATACATTTAAAGGCTTTAACAGCATTTCATGAGCTAACAGCATGCAGTTTTGGCTTTATTGAATTAACTTCAGTGCAGTGTAGGCCTTTGGCCATTACAAAAAAGACGTCACCAAGTATGGACAAATTTACATTCAGTAGCTCTAAAGGAACTAATGGTGGCCTTAGACGGTGCAATCCGATCTGAAACTATTGTAAGATCTTTGAATGATCTTTCAACAATCTTCCATACACAATCAGACGATCGTACGATATTGAGATAGCCCGATATCGTATGAGCGGGATTTAAGTGTCTATGGCCACCATTAAAGTTTGGTGCTGTAACTCCCGCCCCTTAACACAGACCACACCCCCAAGAGAATTCAGGGTCATCGTAATTTTTTCAGTAAATATATTTATAACATTTAGAATGAGCAAACTCCAAACTCTGATTTCCCCATTATAGTAATGATATATCAAGGAGATAAATGACAAAGGAAGGGTAAACGTTAAAGCCATATAATAATGTTTTTTCTATGCTACTGGAAAGTCTCACTGGTATTGCAGCACAATGGCCTAAAGCAATAGGCTTACATCTCCCTGCAGTATAGCCAATGCTGGCTGTCCTCATAACAGATGTTTGTGCCAGTTATAGCAGGATCCTATCTGAAAACAATGTGCAAGAGCCATGTGCTAAGATAAGGTACAAATGAAGGTTGCTGCAGAAAGGCTATTAGAAAGTGCTGGTGGTTGGATGCAGGGAAGAGGTTTAGGCCCTCTACTGGCCATCAGACGAAAGTCTAACATGAGCCAGTTTACAAAGAGTCATTACTGATAGACCCGATACAACACATTACAAATTAACATCTTATAAATTGCCTGAAAAACCTGTGGAAAATATGTAATGGGAAATACTATTTACCACCAAGCTACACGTTGCTTTCAGTCCTCTTAAGAGCGAACGCATCATGCAGAGAGGGCAAATCGGTTTTGTTAATACCAGAACAAGTCTTCACAACAAAAACATTGTAACCTAGATAATGGGTGGAATTTACTTCCCTACCAGACCACAGCTCAGACTCAGAATACTTCAACTCGATAAACTGGTCGATTTATTGTTGGTAGTCCCTGACTTTACCTCTGTGTCTGATCAAATGTTCCTCCAATTCGGACAAACTTTGGAATGATAGTCTCTTGTGGCCATGAATCATTTCCATTGGTAACCCCAGTTGATTGGACCAAAATATCATAACATATAAAATATCATATATATCATACATTTTACCTTTAGAGGTAAAAAGTAAGGCTTTAGCCATTGTGGGACTTTAACCCAGCCATTAGCTGATGTTATATAGTCCCGCAATGGTTAGCCACTGTATTCATATAACATTGCCTGCGACAGAAGCATGGTTAACCTGAGCATTACCCACTCAGCTGCCGCAACCAAGCAGTGCTACCCAATATTACAGTTGTGCTACCCAATATTACATCAGTTAGTGCAACTTTAAAGAGGCACCACGCATTTCCATGACCATATTAAAGCATGAGGCACAATCCAGGTTATTTAATACAGTTTATGAAACTCGTGGCTTTTTTATCGTTAAGAAGGGGGTGCATTACAGCCTATAATAAACACTTGCATTTAGGTGTACATAAGCTGGCAACAATCCCATTTATTTTACCTATGGAAACACACACTACGTATACAGAGATATAGGCTGTTTAATGTTTTCTTTGGTTTAGTCTATGTGCTGCCCCCGATACTTGACCGGCCCCCTGTTTGCATCCTTATTATTTTATTTGGCTGCCAAGTAAGGAGGTACCACCCAGACTAGGAAAGTTTTTACAGTCAAAAAGTTAAATAAACCTCAAAGGCTATTCAAGGTAAGACAACAATCATTTAACATTTCAAAGCTAACATTTGATTGGTTGGGGCAAATTTAGAACCATTTTTAATGATAAGAACTTTATTACATTGCCCTAAGAGGTGTTTAAATGCCCCAAAATGATATCTTTACTTGTCCCTGACAGAGTGTCAAATAATTAAGACCTTCTTCATGCCTAAAGTTGACTGTGATTGGCTGTGATCAGCAGTGGACCAATGATAGCCCTCTTCCTACAAACACATTCTACCCCCAGTTGGTTATTGTATTATCAAATGATATATCCAACACATTATTAACATATTATTATAAGCTTGGATTTCAAACAAAACACAAAATTATAAAAATAAAAATGCCCCTTACCTTCGATCCATCCAAACTTATTATCCTGTAGACATTTCTTGTGCTATCAAAGAAATAGGACACAGTAACGGCATGCTTGCTGGTAGGAACCCAGTTCTTCTTAGTGTTAGGGTCTATCTGGAAGACGTGGGCTCTGGTGCTAAAGATGGGTTGCTCACTGCAGGGAAAAAAGCACAAGAAATGAACCTCATTTGGCTTCAGTATAGTCGTCCATGATGAAGATAGGGGCTCTCCCCACAGAGAAGCTTTATGGGTCTCATTTTCCATTATATTTAGAAAATACTATGAAGATTTAACAGAGAACATTGCTGTGTGATGAGGTGTTTATGCCACGGTCTAGCAAAGTGATACAGACACCCTAAATATAGAACATCCGGGATCTCTAAATTCCACCTGCTGGCTCTGGAAAGACACCGAACGTCGCTGCACACGGCGCCCATCTTAATAGTGCCTGTAGTTTGAAGTACTTTAAAAGCATGTGGTAATCCTAAGCCTTAATATCCTTGCTTGTGTTAATTAAATCACATCTGCTTCACTGAACCACAGAAGGTAGTTAAACATCTTTAGATTTAATCTCTTCACATAAACGGTTAAGTGCAAAACACAGAAATGGATGTTTTGCCTCACACAGCAAAAACAGTTCATAAAAGGTAAATACATATTAACATGGACCTGGCTGCAGGGCATGCTGGGATCAGTAGTTCAGCAAAAAGTGGTCAAATTATTTTGTGTAGAATACTTAGAGGGCAAGTGAAAATTAAACACATGGGTTGTGTATTGCACTGCTAATAGACCTCACACATTATTCCTTATCCTGGTTTCCCAACAGGATCTTTCTGGAATCTGAATATGTATAAATCCATAACAACCAATCAAAGTTGCTACTGCACCTTTAACTACAAGTATAATGCAGGTTGTGTAGGGCTCCAAAAGGTCTTATCCCCATACACATGGTGGGTCACTCAGATCTGTGCATTACCGAATCGCTCCAAATCATATTGGATGTGTATGTCCAGCTATACTAGATTCTTCTTCCCATTTTTAGTATGATACTGAATATCACAGAATTGACTACATTAAAGGAGAACAAAATATAAAAGATAAATAAGTCTGAATGGATCCTGTGATTAATAACCAATATATTTCTGTATTGCCCATATCTGAAATCAGCAGCATTGTGGAAGAATCATCTATTTGATTTTGCAGGTTTACAGCTTTTTCTTCAGGAGCCCTCTTACCAGAATGTGTCCTGGACACTTACACATGCTCAGTACCTTGCCAAAACCGAATTATTTAATGCGTTCTTTCAACTCAGAAGTCGGGAAACCATAAAAGGTAAGAAATCAAACAGTTAGTTGGTAATTACAGAATCCATCCAGGCTTATTTTTTAATTGCTCCTTTAAAGACATGCAAACTATTGTAACGTTATGATTCGTACATTTCTTAAGAACCTGAAATAAAACCATTTTATTTTGGCTGCTTACTGAAGAAATGAATTATAGGGATATTATAGGGATATTGTTTTCATCAGGGAGAGTGATCTCACTCTCTCTTCTGATTTAAATAAGATAAACAATTGTTGTAAATAAATCAGATTTATTTTCTAAAATATTCAAAATGGTTTGAAATAACATTAGATTGTCATATTTTTTTTAAAGCTACCCAAACATGGGCAGATGATTTTCCGATCATCCGGAAGTATAGAAACTTAAGATGGGGTGGATGGAATTTTCTGCCTGGCCTGATCTTCGTTTTTTGAGATAAATCGCTCAGAAAAATGGAATTTAATTGCTCAAAATATCGATTGTTTTTTCGAGAGGGAAAAAAGGAAGATTGTTGTAGTTGGAAAACATTTCAATGACCTGTATAGGGACTTTTAAGGAGAATTATAGCCCTCAAACCCCCCCCCCCTTAATACGCCAGGACCTTACACTTGGTTTACCATAGTCAGCCTACAATACTTGACTAGACTTGGGATCACCTCCTAGTGTACAGGGTTTAACTCAACTCTAAAGTACAAAGTACTTCTTTCCCCACCACCATTGCTGCCTCTATCCAATACACAAACGTGCACAGGTGGCAATACTGCACACAACACCCAAATGAACAAATACACGTGTGACAAAAGCCCATTTCAGACAATAATCTCACGTGTGCAGCCCTTCACATTGATCCGCATTGTAGCAGGAAGGTAAATAAAATATTGTGATTGTGTGACTTAGCTGGCTATGCAACATTACGGTCTGGATCTCATAACAGGGATGTCCCTCCTGTAACTCTCCAAATGTTTGAAAACTACTCCCAGCATTCCGTGCTATCTGCTGTGGGTAAACATTGAGAGTTGTAGCTTTCAACATCTGCAGGGCCCCAGGAAAGACATCTCTCTTTTATGGCCACAAACACAAACAGATACAGGTATAAACACCTACACCTACTGATACCCACCCTTAAAAAAGTTAGTTTTATGGTCTTAAGTGCAAAAACTTACCCCCTAACACCACATAGACGTATGTACACCAATACACAAACCCACAGATACACTTCCACACCCAACCTACCCTAACATTTCTACAGCAACCATACCATAAAGCGTTTAAAAAGTTATTTTTATGCTCTAAAGTGCAAAAACCTACCCCCACTGGCATAACACCACATAGACACAGGTACACACATCTACTGATACACCACCACCCTACCTACCCTTACGTTTCCACAGCAACCATACATAGACCAATATTTTCTGTAAGATAAGTTTCATAGTCTAAAGCGCAAAAACCTACCCCACTGGCATATAACACCACATAGACACAGGTACACACCTCTACGATACACCACCACCCTACCTACCCTTACATTTCCACAGCAACCATACATAGACCAAAATTTTCTGTAAGGTAAGCTTTATGGTCTAAAGCACAAAAACATACCCCCTAACACCACACAGGCACAGGTACACACACCTATTGATACACCACCACACCTGACCTACCCTAACGTACACAATAATAAAAATATATGTATTCAATCAAAATGAATTCTGAAATTTAAAGGGACACTAAACCGAATTTTTAAACTATATGAAATCTGTATCTATTATTCACAGGGGGGTGAGAATGCTTATTCCCACCTCCCTGGGAATAATAGAATGACCGGGTAGCACTGCCACACTTACCTTACCAGTGCTCCACTCGCGGAACCTTCTCAGCTGTCAGGCGTGCTGTCCTGATGACACGCCTATCTTGTATTGACACACATGCCCCGAAGATAAATGCTCAGTTAGGACATTGTGCCTGTCAGCTGAGAAGGAGCTGCAAGTGGAGTGCCAGTAGGTTGCACTGTTACCCGGGCGTTTTATTATTCACAGGAAGGAATAAGTGAAGTAAATAATGGATACAGATTTCGTGTAATAACACATGAAATCTGTTTAGTGTCCCTTTAAATACCCTCTTTCAGTGCCATAGCAAGATTGTTTAGTTTGTAAACCTGCCGCACAGACACACACACACATGCAGCATTTTTTAAGCTAAATTTACATTTTCTACTTAATCTTTATACTTTGTAGTTCCTATACGGATTCATAATAAATTAGAGATATTGCTGGACCGATCCCTGGTGACAGGTAGCCAATGCACATTTTCCCCTGGTTACTTTTCAATTGAGGTCTGTGGAACTGGCTCCCTAAAAAAAAGCACAAAATTAGCCCAGAGAGTGGACTGATTGACATTGAATAGAATAGAGGGTAAACGCGGACTCCAGCACAATATAATGATCATTCGGAATTAGTCCTGACTGACGTATCTGTGGCAGGAAAGGGCTTTTAGGTAAATGAGTTTGTTAAACAGATTCACCCAGCTCTCCCTGTCTGCATCTTGTCTCCATTATTCGCCTATTAATAAAATGGATTCCCAAATCTTGGCGCCGTCCCAGAATGCCGTGTTTGTGTAAAGCTAGATATCTATACCAATCCGCTCTGATTGAATTTAGAGGATTCCTTAATGACCCGGATTCCTATATTAGAGTCGTTTTAGAGAAGTGGTCACATGGTTTAGAGCTTATCCCGATTTCACAGAATGTCAAGAGATATTTCATTTGTTCCACATTAAAAACCTGGACAGGCAAAATAGCTCTCGGCCTTCTACTGCTTCTGGCACGTTATAGATCAGCATTAAAATCTGTGCTATAGGAAATCAATTGCGTGGCTGCTGTAGCTTGGGCTCATACATTCATTTATGTGGGAAGGTTTCCAATGTGAGCGATTTGTCCCTATTGGAAAAAAGGACAAATGGGGGAGTAGAGGCATTAAACATTATTTGTAAAGCATGTTCTGGTGACTCAACCAAGAAATACTATTGCTAATCAATGGCAGGAGAATTACTGTAAAATCATCTACCGGCCATTTAAAGAACACAACTCATGGTTACTAATGCCATTTACATGTAGGGAAAACTGGCAATCAGTTATTAAGCAGCAGGGTACATACAAAATAAACCTTATCAGTTTGATCTAATTCATTCCCATTTCTCTTATTCCAGGCCGTGTGTCACTGCTAAAGGAGAATGTTCCAACATGGCCTTGCACAATCTACAATTGATGGATCTCCCCCTTCTGAAATCAGCAGTATTTTTGGAAAAATCATCTGTTTCATTCTAATTTCCTGCACCCTGGGCCGGATGTGCCCAGGGGTGCCGGAGGGTGGAGGGGCAGCTGTCAATCTCCTCCCACCAATCCAACCCCTTTATAGTCTATTTTCTTCCCCCAAAAAAGAGAAAATGGTTATGGTTTAGGGGTGTGGTCTGTGTTTAGGGGTGGAGCTAAGGGTTCCAGGCTCTTAAGGTGTAAATCCGCCCCTGCCTGCACATGCTCACTGGATTCTTTATCCCTCTATAATCAATACTGAGCAGTCAGAAAACCAATTTCTAATCACTAGGAAGGAGGCAGGGGCTGCAGAAACCAGGAAATGACCCACAATGCAGCAGGCACTGGTGGTGAGAGTTGTGGCTTTCTACCAGAATTGGTAATTATACCATGTATTCAAGATCATTTACATTTTAGCTTTAGTTCTCCTGTTTTGGAGTTTAAGTCACGCTAACCGATGTTATATGGCGAAATCGACATTTTATCGACTTTAAACGTCAGCTAATAGCTAGCGTTAAAAGTGCCGGAATAAAAAAACAACAGGTAGCGTTGCTCCGAGCTTGGTGCATAACCCAGTAAGTGTCAGGAAAAATATTCTTAGTGAGTTAACTACATACAATAGATACACACACACACAAACCCATGTTAACAATTATTAGACAATTGAAATTTTAAAAAATTCAACCTAAATCTAATCTAAAATTTTTGATTTTGATACATAAAGTAGAGTTGATCCAGGGAAATTTCCGATTGCCACTTGGAGTCAGGAAGGAATTTTTTCCAATTCGTAAATTTGGTGGGTTTTTTTTGCCTTCTTCTGGCAGTTAGGAAATAAGGATATTGCTAGAAGGGTTGGTAAGTCTTTATTCAACCACAAATACTATACTGTACTATACTATACTGTACTATACTGTACTATATTATACGGTTATTATAAAACTTTATTCACCATAAATTGAAAAAAATTAGAATGTTCAATTATTAAAAAAAAAAATCCAATTCAATTGGGTTCAAATCGGATTTTCATTTTCATAGAACCACTGTCAAAGACGCAACTCGCCAAGTTCATTCACCTCTAATAAAGCTTCTGAAGACACTTACACTACTACATATTAGCCCTTATAGCTTATCCCATCATATTTCTTTTCGCACTCCTATATATTGGTAACTGGTGTGGTGCTGTTTCCCCAGACTGTTAACCACAAAACAGTGTTTTGGATATTTCAAGGTAAGTAGCGGGGAGACGCACACACATAGGTTTAAGTGCTTTTATTGTGACATTCTGTCCCTAGTATGAATGAGCCCTTCCATTTCTCCGCCACGCTTTTTCTCCATGGTCCTCGCCCTTCATTAAGCTCAGAGAGCTTTTACAGAGAAGGCCCACCAGAATGATGCGCTGGAAGAAATGAATGAAATGATGCGCTGGAAGAATGAAGAAATGTAAACATTATGGGCTTTAGGGATCTCTGGGATTGTGGGGATGGGGGAGGTAAGAATAGGTTTTCTTTCTGGGGTGGACACGTTCTTTAATATTTAAGTGCACTGCTATAGTAAATCCAATACGTGTACTGTTTTGAGGAATAAATAGCACTGCTAAAGACATAAGTTTGCTGTTTTGTATCAACTCCTGTAAGTAACGGTTATTGTTTGTTTTAATATTTACCTAATTATTTAAAGGTTTACAAGTTAAGTAACATTCTGAACTTTTAGCAGGTTAAAATAGAGCTCAAGGCTCTTTTTTCTAATCAGTGGCGTAGCTACAGACTTATGGGCCCTGATGCAAAATTCAGGCATGAGCCCCCCCAACACCCCCCCAAACACAAATCTGCACCGCAAACCGAAAAAATCATTTCCATAAAAAACATCCAAATTCACATTTTTTTTTAAAGGCACATATTCTAAAACAGACAAACATACTTTACCCATACACCTAGCAAACTATTCAATCAGATTCAAACAGTATTTCTAAATGTCTAAATTTAAACCTTCTAAAATAACTAACCAACTGACGCTAGTAAAATGAGAGAGTGATAAAATGCTTTGTATATAACCACTGATAAAACAGTTGGCACACAGACTGGTAGTTTTGGAACCTTAGCACAAAACGGGGCCCCTTCTTGGACAAGGGCTCTGATGCGGTCGCCTCCCCTGCACCCCTGGTAGCTACGCCCCAGTTTCTAACATATAACTTGTTATATTACAACTTCTCCCCTAGCTCAGTGATTATCCCTTTTGCCCTTTTGTGTTATGGAGAGGGGAAAGAGTGTATACAAGCATGGGACAATATGTTGCAATACATCTTAGATCACAGTATAAGTACGTCCCTGTGTGGTTTTATGTGTAATAGATCCTGCCAAACCAATTACTTTCTGGGAAATTGTAGTTTGTAATCTGTACCTTGGAGGTGATTTGCATTTTTGAAACACTGTTCCTTTAAACTGAAGATCAATTATCTTGACCTTGCTATACACACAGCAATTTGCTTACATGATCAGGTATTCTGAAATTTTCCTCAATTCAGAATAAATGGAAGGCTGCAGGTTGGACATCCTGAGCTAAACCATCAAGAACTAAAGGATAATTCAGGCCATTCACTAGTTGGGTGTTAAAGCTGCTTTAAAGGGCATTTCCACCCCCCACCTAAAATTTGCACCACTATCGAGCCCACTGTGTAGTGTTAAATGAGAGGTTTGTGGCAGACGCATTGGAGCTCTCCCCCTCCATCCGGCTACCTTTGAATTAGGCATCGCTTCTCAGCCAAAAACAAAAAGGTAGGAAAGCCCTTTAACCCTAGGCGCATCAGTGATTGGCTTATAATTTATGCTTTACCTTTGTATGTAATATGTGTGACTTTATAGAATATGTATTACCATTGTATGTAATGTATGCTTGTCGCTATATAAATTCATAATAATATTAAGTCTCAGCCAATCACAGATGCAGCTGCTGGTCTGGCTTCTTTTGCTGATCTGTGCGGAAGAGCAGCAGAAGGGTCCGGGAACAAGGACAGGTAAGTACCTTGAGCAGGCGATTTTTGGTTTTTAAACCTAGCGAGGTCTACCTTTAACAGGTTTTTGTTGATGGAGATACGCTTTGACATCAAACTACTCAGCGGTTCTGAATCTGCGACCTTCACTGGCCAGATAACGCTTTAAAATCAATGTTATGGCTGTAATGTCAATGGTTAAGTTATCAGGCTAGGACGGTTGTCCAGAACATTGAGAGAATGTCTGCAAGAAAGATGCAGTGCATGGGCACCTTAAGTCTACAGCTGTTGTATAGACACATATTGCCAGGTAAATGTATAGTATAGTATTTGAGGTTGAATAAAAACATACATCTAGTCCAATACTAACAGTTGATCCTGAGGAAGGCAAAAAAAATCGTTCTCGACTCCAAGTGGCAATTGGAAATATCCTTTGATCAACTTCAACTTTATGTATCAACACCAGTAACTATCTGATGAACCCGCCATCACCACATCCAATGGAAGACAGTGACAGTACAGAGTTTTACAGTTCTCACAGTGAAAGACCCCCTTCCGAACTCAAGACTAAATTTACAGGATGTCCACTTGTCCTGTGAGATATTCTATAGGTGAACAATACACCATACGCTTTGTAAAGACGGAGAATAACATTTTTCTCCCTTGAATCCATACTCCTCTTTATACAAGACAATGTATAAACACATTAGATAATTGCTGTCCAATATGTCCATCAATCTAAAGCTGGGTACACACACTACATATCATTGAAAGATGACAGGATCTGACAGGATCTGCAAGACTCGGGACGGTGTGTTTCCCTCTAAGGGCAAGACTTTCTATGCAACGCCTCCAGGCTAGGGTAAAACATTGGATACTATTCAATACCAGTAGAATAGCAATGGTGCCTGGGCAAGCATCAATTTTGCACCAAGCAAAACAAATACTTGGTGGAGCAGTTTTTCTGCATATAAATGCAATTATATATTCACAGCAGTGCTCACTTACGCAGACAAGGCAATTTAAGCCTTCCTTTAAAGACAATGATGGCCATCCAAGACAAAAGGTAGCCAATTTAGACTCCAGAACACCACTCACTTCAAAAGAGTCGAGAAAGTAATTCCCTGCTAGTGCAAAAGGAACCTCACATGGAGCCAAGCCTATTTAGATCCATATAATACCTACATGTGGGACCGAATCAGTCAGCTGTATTTTACAAAAATGTTTGTTTCCCAATACACCATTCAGTAAAGAGGAACAATCCTACTCGCACCCTCTAGAGAAAATGCACACAGATTACTACCATATGGTTTATCCTAGCTGTGTCATAAAAGCAGTTTTATTTCTAACCGTCAATGAGCCGTGTACTGGCGGCTGCTATCATTTCACAATTTTATAGAATAAGAGCAGAGCAAACGGATATTGTTTGGGTTTCATTGTCCACGATAGGAATGTTGGTCTGGGGACAGAAACTAAATAATGCAACCTGGAAACACACAGCCTGGCAGTGGTGATACATATACTGTATACCGCCAAAATCAGAGCAGCCAATACATTCCACGCTGAATTAACTGCACAATGTACACAAAGCTTGTAACAGAATGTTTGACTGTTACAATCTATTGTATGACCGCACAAGGTATTGTGGGTGTATTTGATAATATCAGTGAGACTTGTGTTTACTGTGCAACAACTGAATAAAAATAAAGTTTGATTAAACAAGCAGTAATACTTTCGAACGGTCTGCCAGGAGGAAGGACGGTCGGTCGCGGCAAAAGCAGCCGCGTCCGATAGTCACCGCGACCGATCGAAATATCTAATCGTGTGTACCCAGCTTTATTCAGTTGGATCAACTGGACTTGAAGTTTAATTCTTAAAGATGTTTTGCTAGTCATCTGACTGGATTTCTCAATTCAGAATGACTAAGGAGCCCTATAAACGTGTGGAAATCAGGACTGGGCCTTTGTCAAAACTGCAACTGGACCAACATATGGCCCAACACAGGAGAGCCAATTCCTTGGGTCAGAATTCAGCCATGTACATGCCATGTACAGTTGCTGGGCAACTGTGGTCTCCAAACAAGTTAGGATTAAATGAAAGCCTGCGCATAGAAGGACCTTGTCTTCTATGCGCATAGATCGCGCATGCGCATAGAAGACAAGGTCCGTCGGGACTTGTCAGACTACGCGCCGGGGGAGCGAGCGAGCGGGTAAGTTCTTACCTTCTCTCCTGGCTCCTGTGTGTTCTATTGAAGAACGGAAGGTAAGGCACAGCTCCTTTACCTCCCGTTCTTCAATAGAAATGGATTCCGAAAACTTACCAAAACCAGTGGAGATACCCTTTAAAACGAGCTGACAATCACATCTCTGGCTGGAGCCTGTGAGAAAATACATTGGGGTGAATGTTCAAACTTCCTGCTTCCAGTAGGTTGCGTGACATTACCTGACCTCTGTTCCCCACCCATCCGCCCCGGGGGAGAAGCATGCTCAGTTAAGACTTAATGCTGGGGAAATCAGGAAGTACCTAGGGAAAAAATTGACAGTTGAGAAGGAGAGCCTATTAATGCAGGCAGAGGGTGGTCACATGACTACTAGCTGGTCACATGGCTAAAAAGAGGAAGTGTTCATGCAGGAAGTAATATTGCTGAACCTTTCCAGCAATAACTTCTCACAAATTTTATCTAGAGATGTGATTTAAGTTTTATTTTGAAAGTATGGTGGAAGGATTTTTATATAATTCTTACTAGTTTGGAAGAATTCGAGAACATAGTTACCCTTTAAGGAAAAAGTTGTAATTTTAACATTCTGGCCAAAGAACCGGATTGGTTTAAAGGAGGCTTCAAGGAGGCCATTTATGTGAAAATAAATAAAACAAGCCTGAATAGAGGTGTGTGTGTCTGTGGGAGTCTGTGTGTTTCAACACCATTTGTCTGCCATGGCAGATCAACAGCTGTTCGTCGCCCGTGTGCCATGCGCTCGTGGGTCGTTCATCAGGTGTAAAATCATACGTGTGCACGAGCCTTACGTCTGCAGAGATTTTAGCAATTCTAAAGGAGATGGGGAACTATTGTAAATCAATCTTGTTTTTATATAATATTTCACACAATATAACTAAACTCAAAAGCCAAAACGAGCAGAAGCTAAGGCAGTCTCCCAGCACTCAGGATAACTGGCTTCTTCTGCAGTAAATTGAAGCATTGAGCATAAACAGGCTTCAGAAATGATCTTCTGACAAAACCCAGCCCCATGGAAGTGCACGTTATAATAAAGATGGAATTTTTATGAGAAGACTGCCTCTGCAAGTGTTTTTTGGAGTGCGGGTCACCCTTTGGAGTTTGTCCTTACCTTGAAGTGCATGATCCTTTACCCCGATAGAGCCGGCAACCAAGGATGATGCCAGATGCATGTGCCAGCTCCCCAATTGGGAAGTATGCAGGGGGCTCTACCAATGTTGATGGTGCCTGGAGAAGTTATCTCCACAGCATAAATGAAACATTCATAAATAGATCAAGGACTCCTTGGTCGGTATATGATCAGGAGAACACCAATTGCCTGCACCACAAGTGCAAATTGATTAGTTGTTCGGGGGGAAAACAGTTATTGTATGTTGTATGGATAATGCTAATAACCTATTGGACCCATTGCAGTCAGGATTCCGACCGGTTCTTCAACTGAAACTCCCCTCTTAAAAATCAAAAATGACCTACAACTGCCAAAGCCAAGGGCTAGTTCTCGGTTTTCATTCTCCTTGACCTATCGTCTGCCTTTAAAACTGTGGACCACTCTATTCTTATGCATATTCTATATTCTCTGGGCATTCGAAATCAAGCTGTCTTTTTAACAGATCTTTTTCTGTCTTTTTGTTTATAAGACATCCTCACAAGTTCCGCTTAGTGTGGGGGCCCCTTTAGGCTCGGTTTTAGGATACTTGCTCTTCTCCCTCTACACTATCTCTGAGAGAAATAATCAGTTCTTTTGGCTTTAAAGTATCACCTATATGCTGACGATACCCACATTTACTTGTCCATACCAGCACTAAACCCTGAAGTTCAATCCCAAATCTTTAAATGTCTGCTCTCCATTTCCTCCTGGAAGGCGCACAAAAACCTTAAACTCAATCTATCTAAAATGGAATTAATCATTTCCCCCCTAAACTATGACCTAGTCTACCCTTCTCCATCTCTATTGACAATATGGTCATTAACACAGTTGAATCTGCTGCCTTAGAGTAATCTTTGACTACTCTCTTACCTTCCATCATCACATTAACAATGTCACTAGGACTTGTCGTTTTCTCCTTCGCAATATTGCAAAGATCTGCCCTTTTCTCTCTCGCTCCACTACAAAAATGCTCATGCATGCCCTTAGAATCTCCAGTCTTGACTACTGTAACATTCTGCTACTTGGTCTCCTGGGCTGTCATCTCCTTCCTCTCCAGTCTATCTTAAACTTGGCAGCTCGGATCATCTTACTCTCCTCCAAAAGAGAACCTGCAACCTCGATACTACAGTCAATAGGGTGGCTTCCCATCAAACAGAATCATATTCAATACCCTTCTTTTAAACTTTAAATCCCTTCACTGTACTGCACCTCCCTACTTCTCTTATCTCTTGGTCACTGTAATGGTTTCCCAGTACTGCAGGAGGGGAGCACCAGGAGACTTTTTTTAATCAGAAGTAGGAGGAAGTATGAGTCCTTGAGACTGTGTTGGACACAATACTGAAGTGAATACAGGAACAAAGCTGAGGTTGTAACTGTGCCAATGCTGGAGTTGAACTGTGCCAATGCTGGAGTTGAACTGTGCCAATGCTGGAGTTGAACTGGAACACAAAGGAGGGCTGATGAACCAGGGAATCCAAGGACGCCAAGACAAACGACGATCGGGCGCCCGTGAGAAGAAGAGCTCATTTAAACTTTTGCGCTGGGCGGCACGAATGCGTGGTGATGTCATGGCGCCGTTCACACGAGACGTTCGCGTCACCACTCCTGGAGCAAGTCCTGACGGGCCGTCGTCGGAGCGGGAGAACAGGTAAGTTCCTTACAGTACCCCCTCCTCCACGAGGGGCCACAGGACCACTAGAACCAGGTTTGAAAGGGAATTTCTTATGGAAGGCTCTAACTAACTGGGGAGCATGGATGTCCACAAGTTTAACCCAGGAGCACTCTTCTGAACCAAATCCCTTCCAATGAACAAGATATTGAAGAGAGTTCCTAGAATATCTGGAATCAAGGTTTTCCTGAACTTCAAATTCTTGTTGTCCGTCAACCAAAACTGGAGGAGAGGAAGGATTGAGATTAGAGAATTGGTTAATAACAACTGGTTTGAGTAGTGAAACATGAAAGACATTAGGAATCTTCAAAGTAGGAGGCAAATGAAGTCGAACAGCCGAGGGACTAATTACTTGGAAAAACGTCTGATAAATTTGGGGCCCATCTTAGGTGTAGGAATGAGTAAATTAAGGTTTAGGGAGGATAACCAAACCTTATGTGCAATAGCATACTGAGGAGCTGGTCTACATCTTCTATCGGCTGCCTTCTTCTGAACCAAGGAGGATTTAATTAAATTGTTTTTGGTAGAATCCCAAATAGCTGACATGTGAGAAAGCATATCATCTGCTGTAGGATTGTCAGAAAAAAGAAAGTCTTGATGGATACAGATTGGATTTTGTCCAGAGTTGTAAAAAAAAGGGGAGGTTCCAGACGATGAATGTGAGGTATTGTTGTAAGCAAATTCTGCCCATGATAAAAGGTCAGACCAATCATTTTGAGAGACAGAAATATGACATCGGAGAAATTGTTCAAGGGATTGGTTAACCCGTTCAACAGCACCATTAGATTGAGGATGGTATGCAGAGGTAAATTAGTTACCCATATTACAGTATGCTTCTTGGAAGGGGGTAAATCCACTATAGAGTCCATGGAAAGATGTGTCCAGGGGCGGGAAGGAATGGGTAGGGGTTGAAGAAGTCCACAGGGAAGATTACGAGGAGACTTGGACAAAAATCTTTGACATCCTTTATTAATTCTGGCCAACAAACAGAACGGGACAGGAGGGAAATAGTTTTGTTTTTTTTTTTACTCCAGGATAACCAGCTTGTCTAGAGCAGTGAGTAGAGGCGTGCATAAGGCTGAAGGAATGAAGACCTTGTTGACTGGAGTAAAGGAAGGACACGATTTCTGAGCAGCTCAGAATTTGGTAGACAGCAAAGGAAATATGGGAGCCAGAATTTTGGATTCATGGATAATAGGACCTTTATCTGGATCCGAGAATCCTTGAGAACAGAAAGATCTAGATAAAGGATCTAATTTATTTATTATTCTTAGTTTCAGGGTGGAAAATGATGATGAAATTGAAGCATGGAAAAAAAAGTGCCCAGCGGGCCAGTCTGGTATTAAGTCTTTTGGCAGAATGAATATACTCCAGATTTTTATAGTCAGTGAAATAGTTATTGGTAGAATAGAGCCTTCTAAAAGAGGACGCCACTCTTCAAGAGCAAGTTTAATAGCTAAAAGTTCACGATTGCCAATATCGTAATTTTGTTCACAAGAAGAGTATCTCTTAAAAAAAGGCACACGGATGAAGTTTTTCTTTTAACCCTTGTCTCTGGGAAAGAATCGCTCCAGCACCAATGTCAGAGGCATCAACCTCGATGAAAAAAGGTAATTGAGGATCTGGGTGGACCAAATCGGGGCAGAGGCAAATGCGGTTTTAAGTCTTTCGTAGGTTTCCAGAGCTTCCTTAGTCCATGAAAGGGTTTTCCCCCTTTATGGATGAGATTCAACATTGGGGAAATGATAGAGGAGAAGTTTTTGATAAATTGTCTATAGTAATTGGCAAACCCAATGAAACGTTGAATGGCTTTAGTGGAGGAAGGAATGGACCAATCAAGAATGGCAGAGACTTTGGAAGAATCCATTTCTAAACCTTGGGCAGAGATGATATATCCTAAAAATGGGACTTTAGAAACTTCAATGAGGCATTTCTTCAATGAGGCATACAGATGATTAAGTCGTAGTCTGGAAAGAACTTGATGAAGATGAATGCGATGAAGTAAGTAAGTCTTGTGAAAAAAAAATATATATCATCCAGGTAGACGACTACGGATTTGCCCAACAAATCTCTGAATATGTCATTGATAAATTCCTGGAAAACAGCCGCGGCAGTACATAATCCAAATGGCATGACCAGATATTCAAAGTGGCCGTCACGGGTATTGAAGGCTGTTCTCCACTCATCCCCTCAAGAATTCTGATCAAATTGTAGGCACCTCTAAGGTCAAGTTTTGAAAAAATGGTGGCTCCTTTCAGCTGGTCAAATAATTCAGCAATAAGAGTAAGAGAATAACGATTCTTAATCATAATTTTATTCAGGCCTCTATAATCAATGCAAGGACAAAGACTACTGTCCTTTTTCTGAAAAAAAAAGTCTAGCCCCAGCAGACAAGGAGGAAGGACGAATAAAACCCCGGCAAAGATTATCTTGGATATATTCTCCCATTGCTACAGTTTGGGTTGGGACAAGGGGTAAGTACGTCCATGAGGGGGCATAGTTCCGGGAAGAAGATCAATAGGGCAGTCATAGGGATGATGAACATGTAAAGTTTCAGCAGATTTTTTACAAAAAATGTCTTTTAAATCTTGGTAAGCTTCAGGAAGGGATGGAGAGTCTTTCTTAGAAGAGAGAGTTGAGCAATAGAGAGTGGGTAGAGGTAAACATTTAGAAATGCAATTCGAACTCCAGACAGTAATTTCACCAGCAGACCAGTTTATGGATGGATTGTGAATTGCAGCCAGGGGAGACCAAGAATAATAGGTGTGGAGGGGCAATGGATGATGAAGAAAGATAAGTTCTGCTTATGGAGCGCCCAGTTAAGAGAAGTAAGTCTGTAGTGACTTGCGTAACAAATTCAGATGTCAGTTGTCTGTTATCAATGGCAAGGATCCGGAATGGAATAGCTAGAGGAAGAGTAGGAATATCATGTTGTTGCATAAAGGATAAATCATTGAACTTGCCTGCAGCTCGAGAGTCTAGGAAGGCATCCAATGACAGGGTTTTAGAGTCCAATCTTATGGAAACGGGAACAAGAAGATGGTGGGAAGGATACAGAGGAGAGGATTTATCTTTGCCTAGAGGATTCTCTCCCCTGACTTCATCGGAGTTTCTCCTCAGGAGATAAGCGAGTACAGCCTATCTGCATTGGTTTTTCTGCCGGGAGAGTAGGAGAAAAGGTTACAGGCTTCACAGGACGAGGTCCAAACCGGGGTGGTAATTGACGGTCACGGTTCTTTTTGGCCTTTCCGTTCTTTTACGGATACATAGACTCAGTGTTCTCCCCAGAATTTTTTTCCAGCCGGGTGGCTTGAAAACGTAGCCGGGTGGGACGGGACGGGGAAATTTGGTGGTGGGGAAAATTAAATGTGCTCTATTTTTACTAGTTAATTATTATTATTTTCTAATACTTTTAAGGTTTGACATGCCCTTAAAACTCATGCAGTAATAATACATTGAAACTATATTGACATAGATGTTTGAAAACTAAAAACTCCCTGCATTCCTTGGTTGCAGAATGTAGGGAGTTGCAGTTTTAAAACTTCCGAAGGTAACACAGATGTAACATGGCAGCACAAGCAAATATTACATTAAGTCATATTAAGTATACAGATTGCGATGCAGGTTTGCTGTTCCACCTTTTTGGGACCTTGGGGATATTGCAAAAACAAGTGCTAAAACAATCTCGCTGTTAAAAAGGGGTCTTGACCGGACAGTTTTGAGGGAGTTTTTACTGACATATTGGCACCTATTAAACCTACATCTAAATTCTTTATTTAATCACAAGTGTTCTCACAAGAAACTTTTTCCAGCCGGGTGGCATGAAAAAGTAGCCGGGTGGGCCGCCCGGCTAAAAGACCCTAGGGAGAACACTGCATAGACTAATGGTCTTCCAGCAGGGGACGAATTTCCCTAGATACAAGATCGTCCTTGATACGATCTGTAAGACCCTGTAAAAAGGCTGCTACAAGGGCCTCATTATTCCAGGCGGTTTCAGCCACGAGGGTCCGGAATTCAATGGCATAAAGTCCAACTGTGCGATTCCCCTGTTGAAGTTGCATTTGGCGAGAGGAAGCACCAGACTTACGACCGGGCGCATCAAACACCTTCTGGAACAATTCAAGGAAGTTAGTAATATTAGAGGTTAAAGGATCTTCTTTTTCCCATAGAGGAGAGGCCCAGGCCAGACCCCCCCTCCCCCCCAAGCAAGGCAATAATATAACAAACTTTAAAGGGAAATCTCAAAATGAATTTGGAATTGGTTCAAAAATCCTCTACAGCCTTGGGGATTGCCGTCATAATGTGAAGGAGCAGGAATACGATGTTCCGGACCACCCGGGAAGACCGGAGCTGGCGGGGCAGGATGCTAAGTACTGACAGTGAGTAACCGAGAAGCTAGGGAGTCCATAAATTGTGCCATACGATTCTGCTGATGTTCAAAGACCTCCATCCGAGTGGACAGGGCCTGAAGGGTCTTTGATAATTCAGACATAACTTCCTCAAGGGTCTCCATGGCCCGATCGTACTGTAATGGTTTTCCGGTACTGCAAGAGGGGAGCACCAGGGAGACTTACTTTTTTAGTCGGAAGTAGGAGGAAGTATGAGTCCTGGATACTGTGCAGTAGTGGACACAATGCTGGGGTTGTGACTGCAACAATGCTGGGGTTGTGACTGCAACAATGCTGGGGTTGTGACTGGAACAATGCTGGGGTTGTGACTGGAACACACAGGAGGGCTGAAGAACCAGGGAAACCCACGGGAAGGAGAGCTCATTTAAAACTTTTGTGCCGGGTGGCGCGACTGCATGGTGACATCACACCATTGTTCACGCGAGTTCGCGTCACTACTCCTGGAGTGCGCCCGGCAGACCGCTGTCGGAGCAGGAGAACAGGTAAGTTCCTTACAGTCCCTTATGCTCCTGGATGTGTCCTGTGCTTCTTGCAAGGCAATCTTCTCTACAAACACTGCTGCCTAACTGCTGCCTCCTGCCTAAAACCATTCTCTCTTGCTGCTCCCTACCTTTGGAACTCTCTCCCTCTCTCACTTATCTCGAGGGAGAGATAACAGTTTAAATCTAAACTGTTATCCTACATTTCTTAAGACCAGCACTATTAATGATTGTTAGCTGTCTGAGCACTTTATCCCTCCCCCTATCTGTATGTTGTCCCTTCCACTTAGATTGTAAACTCTTTGGGGCAGAGATCTCTTTCATTACATGTCAAGGCATATACTATATATCTATATATAGAAGGGAGAGAACCGGAGCACTCCAAGGACTAATAAACAATTTATTCCAAGTACAGGGTAGGTCCGATATCCTACGCGTTTCAGCCCTATTACAATGGGCCGTCCTCAGGGTAGGGCTGTAATAGGGCTGAAATGCGTAGGATATTGGACCTACCCTGTACTTGGAATAAATTGTTTATTAGTCCTTGGAGTGCTCCGGTTCTCTTCTGTATGGGGTGCGTGCATTCTCCTGCTGAAGCATCACCCGGGTGCTGTCTGTATGGAAATATGTATGCTTGGAAATTGAAGACGCACTCCCGGTATTTTGCTGAACAAACAAATATCATGGCTGAATAAAGCCGTTTGTTTGTTCAGCAATATAGTGCGCCTTCAATTTCCAAATATATATATATATATATATATCCCTTATATTATATAAATATATTTATATCTCCATAGGAGATTGCATTAAGTTTTTGAGAGCTACCAATGTGGTGGGGGGTATAGGATATTACATATAGGAAAGTTGTGTATGTATGTGTGTACTCTCTATTACCATTTAAATGACCATCAGTAAATGTATATAAAGTATAGCACTGACTTATATTAGGTACAACACAAAAAATACAAAATACATAAACTTACTTATGGAATGGTCAAATGGCAGTTTAAAGGGTATGTCCACCCTTAATTCTATTTTTTAATATAGCCTTCCCCCTGGTCCCCCACCCCCAACCGCATGATTTTTATTTTTAGAAAGTGCCCCAAACTTTTACTTACCTTCCCTCTTTCCTTTGCCACGCTGCCGGCCCTCTGCTTGCGAGAATGCAAGTAGAGGGGCGGGACCGGCAGTCGCCTCTGTGATTGGCTGAGCAGCAGCCAACCACGGACGCGGCTGCCGGTCATTCAGTGCAGTGGAGGAAAGAGGGGAGGTAAGTAAGAGTTTGGGGCACTTTCTAAAAATAAAAATTATGCGGTTGGGGCTGGGAGACAAGGGGGATTACTATATTAAAGGGGATTTACACTAGGGGGAGGGAATCCGGAGAGGGAGGGAGAGGGAGGGGGAGGAGGGCTGCAGTACGCATACCAAACTTCTCCCGGAGGCCAGGTAGGAGGCAGAGTCCTATATGGACTCTGCTATCCTCCTGGTGGGCAGTTTTTGGGACTTTGGGGGGGGGACTACAGGAGAACCATATGGAGCTGGGATGTGAGGTAAGGATTACACTACACTACATGATGGGGCTAGTAGTTGGGGGGATTATAGTTTTGGGGGTGGACATGCCCTTTAAACCACACCCCTGGGTCTGCTCCATGTGAAAGGAAGTGTAATTCCAAAAGTGTTTCTGTCTGCTACACAGGATGTGATGTGTATTGTAATGGACATATACACCAAGGCTCCTTATATACCACCTCCAGCCTGCAGGTGGTAACAGTGAGTAATAAACGAAAAGGCATCTCTGCTCTCTATGGCTAGGAGGACAAAGTGAAAGTAGATTGTGGTGTGTGCTTTAGAGTGATAATGAATGCAACACAAGATCCTGTGTATTAGATCCTGTGTATAAGATCCTGTTACCACCTGTTGGGAGGACAGATTATTGGACAGACAATATACCTTATTGGATACAAACTCTGAGGCAACCGATAAGTGTACACCAATTTACAAGGACACACAATATACAGGCCTGGTCAATATTCAAAGTGGTGCACCATAGACAGGGACACCCCTGATTACTATAAATGTTATGTGGGGAACCTGTTTATGTGCACTGTCTGCTTTGTGCCAGACCACCAGAGTAACACTGTGTGCCATGCTACCCATAATCCTTCCAGTGTGTACCAGCAGTGATCTGGTACAAATAGGTGGGAGCTGTGCTGGTAATACCATTTATTCTTCCTGTTTTCTTTGTATGTTTGTTCTCTGTATTAAGCTATGAAGGCTGCTGCTGATAGTATTGATTTAAATCCTCCTGTCCTTGTACCTCCAGATGAAATTCCCCAATTACACTCTACCAGGCCCAATTGCCAAACCTATTTTTAAACCCAATCCATTTGATGGGGTAACTAGGGAGTGGACTAATTGGCTAGAACAATTTGAATTGGCAGCAACTATTAATAGCTCGCTCGCAAGTCCTTAGCCTTTTGCTTAGTGGTAAAGCCAGGCAGGTATACCAAGGATTTACTGTAATTCTGAAATAAAAAGCAGTTACCAGTTATTAAAAATTGTTCTGAGGCTATTTTTTTCAATTAGATCTGTATAAAAGAGTATATAAAGGATAAATCCATTTCTTTAGGTAAACTGGGAATGAGAAATGTTTGTTTATATGTTTGATTATTAGGGCAATGCTATTATAATAACATGATGCTATGAGGTACCTTCTGTTATAATATATGAGGTAACATCACCACTTGCCGTGGTGAATACTAATATGTATTAACCTAGCATGTTTAGTTTTAACCACACAGTGTGGCAGGATTGCCTGGGTTTACTCTCAGACCTGCAGGATTATCCTATTTGTTCCTCTGGAAGCTGGTGACTGTACACACACAATTTCCATTGTGCACCAACGGCACACTTTTGCTAGTATCTATCTATCTAGGAAAAGGAAAATCGGAGCACTCGGAGGACTTTATTCACGGAATAGAGCTTTATTCAGCGTGTTTCAACGCGTTTCGCCCATCTTGCCCATCGTAAGGATCCTGACGACGGCTGCAAACATGATGGGCGAAACGTGTTGATACACGCTGAATAAAGCTCTATTCCGTGAATAAAGTCCTCCGAGGGGTTATACAACTGGTTTGAGTAGTGAAACAGAAGACATTAGGAATCTTCAAAGTAGGAGGCAAATGAAGTCGAACAGCCGAGGGACTAATTACTGTAAAAACGTCTGATAAATTTGGGGCCCATCTTAGGTGTAGGAATGAGTAAATTAAGGTTTAGGGAGGATAACCAAACCTTATGTGCAATAGCATACTGAGAGCTGGTCTACATCTTCTATCGGCTGCCTTTTCTGAACCAAGGAGGATTTAATTAAATTGTTTTTGTGAATCCCAAATAGCACATGTGAGAAAGCATATCATCTGCTGTAGGATTGTCAGAAAAAGAAAGTCTTGATGGATACAGATTGGATTTTTGCCAGAGTTGTAAAAAAAAGGAGGTTCCAGACGATGATGTATTATTGTTGTAAGCAAATTCTGCCCATGATAAAAGGTCAACCAATCATTTTGAGAGCAGAAATATGACATCGGAGAAATTGTTCAAGGATTGGTTAACCCTTTCAACAGCACCATTAGATTGAGGATGGTATGCAGAGTAAATAGTTACCCATATTACAGTATGCTTCTTGGAAGGGGGTAAATCCACTATAGAGTCCATGGAAAGATGTGTCCAGGGGCGGGAAGGAATGGGTAGGGGTTGAAGAAGTCCACAGGGAAATTACGAGGAGACTTGGACAAAAATCTTTGACATCCTTTATTAATTCTGGCCAACAAACAGAACGGGACAGGAGGGAAATAGTTTTGTTTTTTTTTTTACTCCAGGATAACCAGCTTGTCTAGAGCAGTGAGTAGAGGCGTGCATAAGGCTGAAGGATGAAGACCTTGTTGACTGGAGTAAAGGAAGGACACGATTTCTGAGCAGCTCAGAATTTGGTAGACAGCAAAGGAAATATGGGAGCCAGAATTTTGGATTATGGATAATAGGACCTTTATCTGGACGAGAATCCTTGAAAACAGAAAGATCTAGATAAAGGATCTAATTTATTTATTATTCTAGTTTCAGGGTGGAAAATGATGATGAAATTGAAGCATGGAAAAAGTGCCCAGCGGGCCAGTCTGGTATTAAGTCTTTGGGCAGAATGAATATACTCCAGATTTTATAGTCAGTGAAATAGTTATTGGTAGAATAGAGCCTTCTAAAGAGGACGCCACTCTTCAAGAGCAAGTTAATAGCTAAAAGTTCACGATTGCCAATATCGTAATTTTGTTCACAGAAGAGTATCTCTAAAAAAAGGCACACGGATGAAGTTTTTCTTTTAACCCTTGTCTCTGGGAAAGAATCGCTCCAGCACCAATGTCAGAGGCATCAACCTCGATGAAAAAAGGTAATTGGAGACTGGGTGGACCAATCGGGGCAGAGGCAAATGCGGTTTTAAGTCTTTCGTAGGTTTCCAGAGCTTCCTTAGTCCATGAAAGGGTTTTCCCCCTTTGGATGAGATTCAACATTGGGGAAATGATAGAGGAGAAGTTTTTGATAAATTGTCTATAGTAATTGGCAAACCCAATGAAACGTTGAATGGCTTTAGTGGAAGGAGGAAGACCATATCAAGAATGGCAGAGACTTTGGAAGAATCCATTTCTAAACCTTGGGCAGAGATGATATATCCTAAAAATGGACTTTAGAAACTTCAATGAGGCATTTCTTCAATAGGCATAAGATGATTAAGTCGTAGTCTGGAAAGAACTTGATGAAGATGAATGCGATGAAGTAAGTATCTTGTGAAAAAAAAATATATATCACCGTAGACGACTACGGATTTGCCCAACAAATCTCTGAATATGTCATTGATAAATTCCTGGAAAACAGCCGCGGCAGTACATAATCCAAATGGCATGACCAGATTATCAAAGTGGCCGTCACGGGTATTGAAGGCTGTTCTCCACCATCCCCTCAAGAATTCTGATCAAATTGTAGGCACCTCTAAGGTCAGTTTGAAAAAATGGTGGCTCCTTTCAGCTGGCAAATAATTCAGCAATAAGAGTAAGAGAAATCCGATTCTTAATCATATTTTATTCAGGCCTCTATATCAATGCAAGGACAAAGACTACTGTCCTTTTTCTGAAAAAAAAAGTCTAGCCCCAGCAGACAAGGAGGAAGGACGAATAAAACCCCGGCAAAGATTATCTTGGATATATTCTCCCATTGCTACAGTTTGGGTTGGACAAGGGGTAAGTACGTCATGAGGGGGCATAGTTCCGGGAAAAGAAATCATAGGGCATCATAGGGATGATGAACATGTAAAGTTTCAGCAGATTTTTTACAAAAATGTCTTTTAAATCTTGGTAAGCTTCAGAAGGGATGGAGATTCTTTCTTAGAAGAGAGAGTTGAGCAATAGGAGTGGGTAGAGGTAAACATTTAGAAATGCAATTCGAACTCCAGACAGTAATTTCACCAGCAGACCAGTTTATGGATGTTGTGAATTGCAGCCAGGGAGACCAAGAATAATAGGTGTGGAGGCAATGGATGATGAAGAAAGATAAGTTCTGCTTATGGAGCGCCCAGTTAAGAGAAGTAAGTCTGTAGTGACTTGCGTACCAAATTCAGATGTCAGTTGTCTGTTATCAATGGCAAGGATCCGGAATGGAATAGCAGAGGAAGATAGGAATATCATGTTGTGTGCATAAAGGATAAATCATTGAACTTGCCTGCAGCTCGAGAGTCTAGGAAGGCATCCAATGACAGGTTTAGAGTCCATCTTATGGAAACGGGAACAAGAAGATGGGGGGGAGGATACAGAGGAGAGATTATCTTTGCCTAGAGGATTCTCTCCCCTGACTTCATCGAGTTTCTCCTCAGGAGATAAGCGAGTACAGCCATCTGCATTGGTTTTTCTGCCGGGAGAGTAGGAGAAAAGGTTACAGGCTTCACAGACGAGTCCAAACCGGGTTGGTAATTGACGGTCACGGTTCTTTTTGGCCTTTCCGTTCTTTTACGGATACATAGACTCAGTGTTCTCCCCAGAATTTTTTTCCAGCCGGGTGGCTTGAAACTAGCCGGGTGGGACGGGACGGGGAAATTTGGTGTGGGGGGAAAATTAAATGTGCTCTATTTTTCTAGTTAATTATTATTATTTTCTAATACTTTTAAGGTTTGACATGCTTAAAACCATGCGTAATAAACATTGAAACTATATTGACATAGATGTTTGAAAACTAAAAACTCCCTGCATTCCTTGGTTGCAGAATGTAGGGAGTTGCAGTTTTAAAACTTCCGAGGTACACAGATGTACATGGCAGCACAAGCAAATATTACATTAAGTCATATTAAGATACAGATTGCGATGCAGGTTTGCTGTTCCACCTTTTTGGGACCTTGGGTTGCAAAAACAAGTGCTAAAACAATCTCCTGTTAAAAAGGGGTCTTGACCGGACAGTTTTGAGGGAGTTTTTACTGACATATTGGCACCTATTAAACCTACATCTAAATTCTTTATTTAATCACAAGTGTTCTCAGAAAACTTTTTCCAGCCGGGTGGCATGAAAAAGTAGCCGGGTGGGCCGCCCGGCTAAAGACCCTAGGGAGAACACTGCTAGACTAATGGTCTTCAGCAGGGGACGAATTTCCCTAGATACAAGATCGTCCTTGATACGATCTGTAAGACCCTGTAAAAAGGCTGCTACAAGGGCTCATTATTATTCCAGGCGGTTTCACCACGAGGTCCGGAATTCAATGGCATAAAGTCCAACTGTGCGATTCCCCTTTTGAAGTTGCATTTGGCGAGAGGAAGCACCAGACTTACGACCGGGCGCATCAAAACACCTTCTGGAACAATTCAAGGAAGTTAGTAATATTAGAGGTTAAAGGATCTTCTTTTTCCCATAGAGAGAGGGCCCAGCCAGACCCCCCCTCCCCCCCAAGCAAGGCAATAATATAACAAACTTTAAAGGGAAATCTCAAAATGAATTTGGAATGGTTCAAAAATCCTCTACAGCCTTGGGGATTGCCTCATATGTGAAGGAGCAGGAATACGATGTTCCGGACCACCCGGGAAGACCGGAGCTGGCGGGGCAGGATGCTAAGTACTGACAGTGAGTAACCGAGAAGCTAGGGAGTCCATAAATTGTGCCATACGATTCTCTGATGTTCAAAGACCTCCATCCGAGTGGACGGGCCTGAAGGGTCTTTGATAATTCAGACATAACTTCCTCAAGGTCTCCATGGCCCGATCGTACTGTAATGGTTTTCCGGTACTGCAAGAGGGAGCACCAGGGAGACTTACTTTTTTAGTCGGAAGTGAGGAAGTATGAGTCCTGGATACTGTGCAGTAGTGGACACAATGCTGGGTTGTGCCTGCAACAATGCTGGGGTTGTGACTGCAACAATGCTGGGTTGTGACGCAACAATGCTGGGGTTGTGACTGCAACAATGTGGGGTTGACTGCAACATGCTGGGGTTGTGACTGCAACAATGCTGGGTTGTGACTGGAACAATGCTGGGTTGTGACTGGAACACACAGGAGGGCTGAAGAACCAGGGAAACCCACGGAAGGGAGAGCTCATTATAAACTTTTGTGCCGGGTGGCGCGACTGCAGGGTGACATCACACCATTGTTCACGCGAGTTCGCGTCACTACTCCTGGAGTGCGCCCGGCAGACCGCTGTCGGAGCAGGAGAACAGGTAAGTTCCTTACAGTCCCTTATGCTCCTGTTGTCCTGTGCTCTTTGCAAGGCAATCTTCTCTACAAACACTGCGCCTAACTGCTGCCCCTGCCAAAACCATTCTCTCTTGCTGCTCCCTACCTTTGGAACTCTCTCCTCTCTCACTATCTCGAGGGAGAATAACAGTTTAAATCTAAACTTATCCTACATTTCTTAAACCAGCACTATTAATGATTGTTAGCTGTCTGAGCCTTTATCCCTCCCCCTATCTGTATGTTGTCCCTTCCACTTAGATTGTAAACTCTTTGGGGCAGAGATCTCTTTCATTCATGTCAAGGCATATACTATATATCTATATATAGAAGGGAGAGAACCGGAGCACTCCAAGGACTAATAAACAATTTTTTCCAAGTACAGGGTAGGTCCGATATCCTACGCGTTTCAGCCCTATTACAATGGGCCGTCCTCAGGGTAGGCTGTAATAGGGCTAAAATGCGTAGGATATTGGACCTACCCTGTACTTGGAATAAATTGTTTATTAGTCCTGGAGTGCTCCGGTTCTCTCTGTATGGGTGCGTGCATTCTCCTGCTGAAGCATCACCCGGGTGCTGTCTGTATGGAAATATGTATGCTTGGAAATTGAAAACCACTCCCGGTATTTTGCTGAACAACAAATATCATGGCTGAATAAAGCCGTTTGTTTGTTCAGCAATATAGTGGCGCTTCAATTTCCAATATATATATATATATATATATCCCTTATATTATATAATATA
Source organism: Hymenochirus boettgeri (assembly GCA_019447015.1). Classification (NCBI taxonomy): domain Eukaryota; kingdom Metazoa; phylum Chordata; class Amphibia; order Anura; family Pipidae; genus Hymenochirus; species Hymenochirus boettgeri. The sequence goes on along the minus strand of CM033469.1, from coordinate 359,884,457 downwards.
TTTTAATCTCCATAGGAGATTGCATTAAGTTTTTGAGAGCTACCAATGTGGTGGGGGGGTATAGGATATTACATATAGGAGTTGTGTTGTATGTGTGTACTCCTATTACCATTTAAATGACCATCAGTAAATGTATAAAAGTATGCACGGACATATTGGTAAAACACAAAATACAAAAAATACATAAACTTACTTATGAATGGTCAAATGGCAGTTTAAAGGGTATCCACCCTAATTCTATTTTTTATATAGCCTTCCCCCTGGTCCCCCACCCCAACCGCATGATTTTTATTTTTAGAAAGCCCCAAACTTTTACTTACCTTCCCTCTTTCCTTTGCCACGCTGCGGCCTCTGCTTGCGAATGCAAGTAGAGGGGCGGGACCGGCAGTCGCCTCTGTGATTGGCTGAGCCCAGCCAACCACGGACGCGGCGGCCGTCATTCAGTGCAGTGGAGGAAAGAGGGGAGGTAGTAAGAGTTTGGGGCACTTTCTAAAAATAAAATTATGCGGTTGGGGCGGGGACAAGGGGGATTACTATATTAAAGGGGATTTACACTGGGGGAGGAATCCGGAGAGGGAGGAGAGGGAGGGGGAGGAGGGCTGCGTACGCATACCAAACTTCTCCCGAGGCCAGGTAGAGGGCAGAGTCCTATATGGACTCGCTATCCTCCTGGTGGGCAGTTTTTGGGACTTTGGGGGGGGGACTACAGGAGAACCATATGGCTGGGATGTGAGGTAAGGATTACACTACACTACATGATGGGGCTAGTAGTTGGGGGGATTATAGTTTTGGGGGTGGACATGCCCTTTAAACCACACCCCTGGGTCTGCTCCATGTGAAAGGAAGTGTAATTCCAAAGTGGTTTCTGTCTGCTACACAGGATGTGTGTGTATTGTAATGGACATATACACCAAGGCTCCTTATATACCACCTCCACCTGCAGGTGGTAACAGTGAGTAATAAACGAAAAGCATCTCTGCTCTCTATGGCTAGGAGGACAAAGTGAAAGTAGATTGTGGTGTGTGCTTTAGAGTGATAATGAATGCAACACAAGATCCTGTGTATTAGATCCTGTGTATAAGATCCTGTTACCACCCCTGTTGGGAGGACAGATTTGGACAGACAAATATCCTTATTGGATACAAACTCTGAGGCAACCGATAAGTGTACACCATTTACAAGGACACCAATTACAACAGGCTGGTCAATATTCAAAGTGGTGCACCATAGACAGGGACACCCCTGATTACTATAAAGTTATGTGGGGAACTGTTTATGTGCACTGTCTGCTTTGTGCCAACCACCAAGTAACACTGTGTGCCATGCTACCCATAATCCTTCCAGTGTGTACCAGCAGTGATCTGGTACAAATAGGTGGGAGCTGTGCTGGTAATACCATTTATTCTTCCTGTTTTCTTGTATGTTTGTTCTCTGTATTAAGCTATGAAGGCTGCTGCTGATAGTATTGATTTAAATCCTCCTGTCCTTGTACCTCCAGATGAAATCCCCAATTACACTCTACCAGGCCCAATTGCCAAACCTATTTTAAAACCCAATCCATTTGATGGGGTAACTGGGAGTGGACTAATTGGCTAGAACAATTTGAATTGGCAGCAACTATTAATAGCTCGCTCGCAAGTCCTTAGCCTTTTGCTTAGTGGTAAAGCCAGGCAGGTATACCAAGGATTTACTGTAATTCTGAAATAAAAAGCAGTTACCAGTTATTAAAAATGTGTTCGAGAGCTATTTTTTTCAATTAATCTGTATAAAGATATATAAAGGATAATCCATTTCTTAGGTAACTGGGAATGAGAAATGTTTTTTTATATGTTTGATTATTAGGGCAATGCTATTATAAAAACATGAGCTATAGGGACCTTCTGTTATAATATATGAGGTAACATCACCACTGCCGTGGTGAATACTAATATGTATTAACCTAGCATGTTTAGTTTTAACCACACAGTGTGGCAGGATTGCCTGGGTTTACTCTCAGACCTGCAGGATTATCCTATTTGTTCCTCTGGAAGCTGGTGACTGTACACACACATTTCCATTGTGCACCAACGGCACACTTTTGCTAGTATCTAACACAGCAAGAAAGACGGGGGGTGTTGTAACGAAGAGACAGGGGTGGGGAGCTGGGACTACACTACGGGGATAAGGGACACGCGTGTTGTGTGAACCCATGAATCTGGCCCATGGATGCAATAGGTCATTTAAAATGGTAAATTGTAAATTAATAAGAGAAAATGGTAAATTCATGTTCCACCATATACTGAAAACCTGCTTCTACCTTTATGCATCATACCTGGTATACCAGGCCTCACGGCATGAGATGGGTTAAGCTAAGAGTGTCGGAGGGTGGGGATGGGGGTGCAAAAACCAACCAACATGCAAAAAACCTCTTTGGTGTCGTGGCTGTGCTACTGGGAAAATTTGGTTCTACCGAATGCAGTCACAGGCTGGGTGATATTAAACCTGGCACTCTGATGTTTAGGAACTACAACTCCCAACATGCCTTGGCTGCAGAAAGCCCTGCAATATTCTTCATCTGCTGTTGTTAATACAACTCCTGGGTTCTTTATTGGGGTGGCAGTAACCAACATCTCTGCATAGCACAGTGACCCCCACCCTTTTTTTTTTTTTTTGCTCCCTTAGGATTTGCATTGAGGTGTTATAATATTTTCTATGTGAGATGCAGTCTGCAAAGATTGCATATCACACAAACCAGTGGGTGAACAGTTCAGCAATGCCAACCAGGGGCAAGAGATATTACCCTATGTATACATACCTACACCATGCATGCAAGGCTATACCAAACTACCCTGTGCCTGCAAGGCTATAAACCTGCCCTATGCCTGAAGGCTTACCAACCTACCCCATGCCTGCAAGGCTATACCAACCTACCCCGTGCCTGCAAGGCTATACCAACCACCCCGTGCCTGCAAGGCTATACCAACTACCCCGTGCTGCAGGCTATACCAACCTACCCCGTGCTGCAAGGCTATACCAAACTACCCCGTGCTGCAAGGCTATACCAAACTACCCCGTGCCTGCAAGGCTATACCAAACTACCCCGTGCCTGCAAGGCTATACCAAACTACCCCGTGCTGCAAGGGCTATACCAAATTACCCATGCCTGCAAGGCATACAAATTACCCCATGCCTCAAGGCTATACCAACCTACCCCACCTACCCCAGGCATGCAAGGCTATAACCTACCTACCCCGTGCATGCAAGGCTATACCAACCAACCCTGATGCAAGGCATACATACCTACGGGCACGCAAGGCTATACCTACCTACCCCGTGCACGCAAGGGCTAACCTACTTACCCCGTGCACGCAAGGCTATACATAACATACTATACCTACCTACCCCGGGCACGCAAGGCTATACCTACCTACCCCGGGCACGCAAGGCTATACCTACCTACCCCGTGCATGCAAGGCTATACCTACCTACCCCGTGCATGCAAGGCTATACCTACCTACCTACCCCATGCATGCAAGGCTATACCCACCTACCCCATCAGTACCCAATGTTTACAAGCCTTATTAAATCATACTGCAACCAGCATGTTATTCAATGGGGGTGGGTGGGTAGTTTTACATAATATTTAGAGCCACAATTAAATTAAATGGTACCCATGAAATGGGGATGAGATCGGCCGATCCCATTACAGTCCTACCGAGGGAACCTTCATTGCACTGACCAAAACCCCCTTTACCTGCAGACAACCAGCGCTCACCTGGGGCTGCAGAGGTAACGGAGCCTTCAGCACCGTGGACAGCTCAATAGGAGGGATCCGGTAGCAGCAGCGCTGGTGGCGCGTTGACTCTTCCCCCGGCCATGAGCAGGACGCAGCCAGCAGCCATCCCACCTCCCCCTTCAGCCAGCGGCTCTATGAAACGCGCACACGGTGACGCAAGGAGGGAGGAGAAGGAGGAGGGGGCGCTGGTGCGCGTTATTCTAACCCCGGATCGCAAGGACAGCGCCGCCCTTTAGCAGCTGATCCGGAGCCTTCATGTGTCATTTCCCACCGGGAATGAAATAGTTAATAGGGGAAATCACAATGTGCGCGCGCTAAGTAGCGCTGTGTGTGCAGCTTTGGGCTCAAAGCTCAACGGCCCCATGCACCTTGCTGTGCCCTTGCAGCATCCAAACCAATGAGCGCTGCTCCACTTAGTCCCTATTCTCTGTGCAGTGATTCAGCGAGGGGCCGATTCCCTGCAATCAGTTCATTCATTCACCAGAGCCAATGGGACAGTTACAGGGGCGGTGAGTGGAGAGAAGGAGGAGCAAACTGGTGCATGGAGGGAGTAGGGGTGATGGAATGGGGATGAGAAGGTGGGATATGGGGATGAGAAGGTGGGATATGGGAAGTGGGTGGGATATGGGAATGGGGATGAGAAGGTGGGATATGGGAAGTGGGAATGGGGATGAGAAGGTGGGATATGGGAAGTGGGAATGGGGATGAGAAGGTGGGATATGGGAAGTGGGTGGGATATGGGAATGGGGATGAAAAGGTGGGATATGGGAATGGGGGTGAGAAGGTGGGATATGGGAAGTGGGTGGGATTCAGACCAAATCTGAAAAAGATGGGATCAGGTGAATTGGTACTGGGAGACACTGTCATAACATGGTTGTTATTTATTAGATCAGTAAGTAGCCTGGAACATGGGGAAGGGGCTACAGTATGGCAGCTTTCAGGATAGAGATTGCAAACATGTGTTTATTGTAGCTGAGCAAGTTTGAGGTTTAAATGTCTGTGACACGGTATATTTCACAATCCATCTAGCCACTCCCCTTTCTTACACCACTGACTTCTGACATGCTCATTGTGCTTAATCCAAGGAGAGAAAGGGAACTCTCCAATTAGCTACATTATTTTGTGAGGGAAATCGCTGTCTTTGAGCGCTGACTGGCAGGAATGCCCTTCCTAATCAATAGTTTGCATACTGAAATGCTCAGAATTGGCTGTGATATACCAGCGGGACCATTTACCCAAAAAGGGTGAATTTTGCCAAAAAATCAGCTTCTAGTTTTACATGGAATCCCTTGCTGATCAGATGGGGATTCAGGTAGAATGCCTGTGGGTATCGGTCCATACAGACGGCGACGCACAACTGTAGGATTAATGCCTGATTCAGCTCAATATCATTTAATGGAAATAGTCAGCTGAAATGTTCATCCTATAGTCCTGTGTTGCAGGTCATTACCATGATCACATGTCATGCCACGTATGGTCCTTTAGTCATGCATTTCCCATATTACCAAAATAGTTTTGTCTGTGAAAATTATTTTTTTGTCCTTTTGTTAAATAAAAGTGAATTAACAAATTACATATTTTAGTTTTCAAATTTTAGTCTCTGGAAATGGCATTTGCATATGTAAATATATTTGGTCTGTTAGTGCATATTTTTAAGCTGGCCAAGTTACTGTTCAGTACAACCAGACTGTCAAACACACATCCTGGAAAGTGACAGTCTGATGGCGTATAGTACAGTACAGTATAGTATATTATAGTACAGTATAGTATAGTACAGTATAGTATAGTATAGTATATTATAGTACGGTATAGTATAATACAGTACAGTATATTATAGTACAGTATAGTATATTATAGTATAGTATATTATAGTACAGTATAGTACAGTATAGTATAGTACAGTATATTATAGTACAGTATAGAATAGTACAGTATAGTATAGTACAGTATAGTATAGTACAGTACAGTATATTATAGTACAGTACAGTACAGTATAGTATAGTATTTGAGGTTTAATAAAGACATCAGTCCATCTAGTCCAACCTACTTGGCAATACCCTCACAAAAACAACTCAGTGTTAAGGGGGGAAATATTACTTCCTTCCAAGTGTCAATGGAAAATATCTCTGGATCAACTCCAACTTAATGTATCAATACCAGTAACATGCAACATTCCTTGTTTTTATAAACTGATCTAGCTTTCTATTTGAACTATCCAATGAACCAGCCACCACCACTTCCAATAGAAGACAGTTCCATAGCCTTACCGTTCTTACAGTGAAAAACAATTCTGAACTTGAAGCCTAAACTTCTTTTCTTCAAGTCTTAAGGGATGTCTGCATTATCCTCTGGCATGCTCTATTGGTGAACAATGCCCCAGATAGTTTATTGTATGTCCCGTGAATGTATTTATACACAGTGATAATTCTCTTTGTCCGTTCTCTTGTGTGCATACCTGTAACTTATACAATATGTCTTTTGAATCAAGCTTCCCTAGTCCCCTCATTTAGTTGCCCTTCTCTGAACCCTTTCCATTTCAAAGATGTCCTTTTTGTACACAGGATTCCAAAATTGCATTGCATATTCCAAATGAGGCCTTACCTATGCTTTGTAAAGAGGGAGAATTACATTTTCCTCCCTTGAATCGATACCTCTCTTTATACAAGACAATACCATGCTGGCTCTGGCTGTTGCCACCTGGCACTGCTTGCTACCTTTAAGTTTGTTATCCACCAAAACTCCAAGATCCCTTTAACTTAGAGTCATTAATAGTAGAAACAGCACAAAGATTTTTAAATGGTATCCCAAACAAAAATGTAATATGTAGAAGGAAATGCCTGAAAACCTCGACCTCGCAAGGTTTAAATCACTGAAAGCTGTCGCCAAATGTACCGGTACATAGCAGCATTCATTCCCTCACTGCCTTGATCCGCTGGTATTTGCTGAACTTCGGGCATGTGTATGACTAGTTTACAATGCCACCAAACTACCACCTTCGGCATCGGTTAGATTTTTATCTGCTCCCTATACTACAGCATAGGGAGCCGATACCATTGTTCCCATCTATGTGGACAACAAACGATCATTCCTGTGTATGCCCACATCAGCAAACGAATGATTCAATTCCATCGGAATCGGATTGTGAATTGGCAACTTTGTTACAAGGGTACCTTAAAACTAAAATAAGCTTATTAGTTTGCTTACGTTGATGACATCCTGGTGAGAACCTCTGACCCTGTCACTATATTAAAACACAAAGAAAAAAATCTTTTTGTTATCTTTGGAAAGATGGATAGATTATCAACAGGAAGAGACCTTGAGTCTCGAAACGTATGTTTTCTGCACTGAATAAATTAATTCGTCACTCAAGTAGTGTGCTCCTCTCTACAACTCCTTGCTTGGTTTATGGAAGCAGAGCTGCAAATAGCCTATCTGAGCACATGAGAGCGGAGCAGCCTAAAGGAACTGTTAGGGGGGAAGAGATATATGCAGGCAGCATAGGGAGTCAAGGGGTATCCTAGGCAATGAGCAGGGTGAGTCATACAGTGGTTAGAGAACTTACCTGTCAGTGGTGCAGTCCTAAGAGCGGGAAGTGAACAGGATATAAAAAGCTGCAGCAGCAGGAAGTAGGTCTCTTTTCCATTGCTGGCTTGAAGGAAGTGGTTTCCCCCTCCTGCCCACCCTTCTTTGATATATATATATATATATATATCCATATACATATATTAAAAAAAAAATTAAAAAAATTTGCTATTTACTATTGTCGCAGCAGGAGGCTAATAAACAGAAAAGCTAGGACTCAAAATTTATAGAGTCCTGAGTAGGTCTGTAATAGGCGGCCTATGAAGGTGGAAATAGGCTGGCTAGTTGTTATGGAAAATATATCCTATAAGGATCTTTAAGAAAGTTAAATAAATGAATGAAATTAATTTAATAGCTGCGGCCTTTCTCCAACTATATATTATAAGTGTCCGTGTTGTTTATTTATTAAGAATAAGTAGTTAAATAAGTAATTTAGAGTTAGTGCTGCATCCTAATCTCATGTAGCCCTGGAAGTAGAAGGCAGGGAGGATCTGCACCTACCAACATGTCTGGCTAATAAGCCAACAGCAATGTTCCACACTACATCTGGAACTTTGCGGATAGATTATCAATATCCTACATATGAACTAGAAATCTTGGCAGTTATTCAAGAAATATTTAATTTATTAGTCTTTCACCAATTGATAGGGAAATTGGAATCAGTGCTTCAAACAGTAAAATGGGCAATGACACAGGTCAGGTCACTTCAAATGGAATTTTCAACACAACGAGGCAAACAAGATCAAAATACATTTCACATTATTCATTTGAGGTAAGAAAGTGGAGCATCTTGAAATGTTAAACAGAGGCATGTTTAAGGCAGGTCCACCCCAGAACATAAGATATAGTTTAGTTCATGGGCAAAGAATTTTCCAGACATAAACCCAAAATGTAAAAGTGGATTATTTTTTTTTTATAAATCTGGGTTGGGGGTCCTGAAACTTTTAAGATGGAAGTCTTTAAGATGAAAACAACTTATTTGGGAATTTGAATCTGATGGCCTCCAAATGAAACCACAACATTTCCCACCTGCTGCTCAATATTTCCAAATCCAAAGACACTTTGGGCAGATGCATTTTCTAGTGGAACTTTAATCTGGGGAATGCCTTTCCCCCATTCAATATCATAGCAAAATATAATTATGGATCAAACCACTTTAATTTTAATAGCTCCCTGGTGGCCCTAGAGACCTTGGTTCCTTCTGCTTCAAGGACTGGCTTTGAAAAATTCTATAAATCTCTATCTTCACCAACTCAAGTGGCAACTAGAAAGCAAATGTTTAAAATGTCTGCGTGTGCTATGAGTTTTAAAATCTGTGCCTGCTTCACAGCTGTGTAATACAGGTAATCAGCACAGATTAGGACTGTGACACATCTTAATGCCAATAAGAGACAGGTAATCAGCACAGATTAGGTCTGTGACACATCTTAATGCCAATTAAGAGACGGGTAATCGCCACGATTAGGTCGCTGTGGCACAGCTTAATGCCAATAAGAGACAGGTAATCAGCACAGATTTGGTCTGTGACACAGTTTAATGCCAATAAGAGACAGGTAATCAGCACAGATTAGGTCTGTACACAGTTTAATGCCAATAAGGAAGGTAATCAGCACAGATTAGGTCTGTGACACAGTTTAATAATGCCAATAAGAGACAGGTAATCAGCACAGTTAGGTCTGTGACACGCTTAATTAATGCCAAAAGAGACAGTTTAATCACACAGATTAGGTCTGTGGCACGTTTAATGCCAAAAGAGACAGTAATCAGCACGGATTAGGTCCTGTGACAGTTTATTAATGCCATAAGAGACAGGAATCAGCACGATTTAGTTTCTGTGGCACAGCTTAATGCCAATAAGAGACAGGTAATCAGCACAGATTGGTTGTGGCACAGCTAAAGCAATCAAGAGACAGGTAAATCGTGCCACAGCTTGTAAAAAAAGTTTACCCTTAATATCAACATTTTTGTTAAATAATAAGTCGTTTATTTAGAGGCCGGCTCTATCAAGTTGTAACGAGGAGACCGAGTAGCCTCAGTTAGCTTCAGATCATCAGCATGTTCTACTAGATTATTTAGCAACATATATGCTGAGCACCGTCCATTTAAAGAGAGTCTACAGCTAAAGTCGCCAAGCGCTAGAGTATCTTCGCGTTCGGTTGCACTCCGCGTTCTTTTCGCCGCGTTACTCTCCCTTTTCCAGCCCCGCCTCCCTTGTTCGGCATCCGCCCCTGTGCCCTCTTCCTCCGACTCCTCAGTTCCTTCTCTGCCCGCAATTCAGCCCTATCGCGCAGCCGTTCGTGTTACCCTTTCTCTTTGTGCCTTCCTGATCTCCGCTCTTCACTCTTCTTTTCTCTGCTTTCCTAGTTCCCGCGTGGGTTTGTGCCTACTTTTTGTTCGGAGTGCCGCTCCCTCACCCCTAGGTGTTGCTGCTCTGCTCCTTGCTGTGGGGGTGCGCCCGCCCTTCCACACTTCTGTTTCCCTCACCGCTGTGTCGGTTTTGGTCGGTGTTTTGCTGCTCTTTTCATTCTGCCCATCGACGTTTTTTGGCCCCCTTTGGGTTTTTTTCCCCCCTTGCTTCCCATGGCAATCTCCCCCCCCTTCCCTTTCTATAATTCCCCTTGGCCTGTTGGCCTGGGGCTTGGTCTAAGGGGGGGCTTCGTATTTTGGTCTACCTACACCCCCTCGTTTTATTTAGCTGGTTGCCTTCCTGTCCCCTTTCCCCCCTGGCCTGCTTTGGGTGGCTCTCAGTGTGTCTTCCCTCTGGGCTCACTGGGGTGGGGGTATATATACAGGTGTGCCAAGATAGGAACTTAATTTGAGGGCCTGAAATACTGATCATACAATCTCGGTATTGACAAATATTTTTTTTCTAACAGGTTCAATAGTGGAAAATGTGTAGATCCCCAGTTGATCTGCCATGTATATGGTCCGACAATCGTACAATATCCGAATTTCCAAATCAGACACAATGGGATTGGTGCATGTATTGGCCTGTTAAAGGTCATGTGTACCCATGAGTGAGGACTTCAGGTTTTTGTATTCTTATTGGAAGGGTTGGGCTGGGAATTGTTGGTTTATTTTATACCAGATGATACCTGGAAAAGTTTATCTATAACTATTTTGCTTTAAACATAAAATGCATCTGCCGGTAAGTATTTTTTCTTACTGCTGAATCTGAATAATATAGACATTTTTCTCGAGACGCGATAAAAATGAATGTATTCTGGTAGAATACCACTTACTGGTATTAGAACTTTATACAAATGGAAGAAAGTAAATATCCAAATAAACACAGAAATTCTCTTTCCCAATACAAAAAGCCAGCTGTTTGCAACTGTAACAACATAAAGCTGTCAGCTATTTCTAGTCAATGTTTATCTATTCACTCACAAAATCAAAATTCACCACAAGCAACAATTAATTCTGAAAGCCCCAGGGGATTTCATAAGACGGATTTCTTGACTGACAGCCTCTGATAATTGGCTGACTGTGTCTCTCAGTTAGTGGATTGCCTGCTCTTGTCTATCACGGTGACAAAAGTTTTGTATTGAGACCTCGAATAGAATTTCAAATTGCAATTTGCAAAAAAAACTATGGGATCCTTTTGTAACATACAGTTAAAGGGATCCTCCACCAGCCTCATAATAACAAATTAAATTCATATGCATCACCTCTCTCAACCTAGTGTTCATTATACTTACTGGTTCATACAAAAGCTCCCAAGAGACCCGATACCTTGCTACAGCTTTCTCACTCTTTCCGAGGCTTCTGGGTAACATATATCAGTCAAAGCAATGACAGACATCTAGCCAAGGGCTCACGGATGATAACGAAGCAGCAAGGAGCTAAACCTGCTGGGGAGGGATTGGGGTCTGTAAATTCCTTAGGAGCATCCTTCAATTTTTTTATAATGTTCAACTTTTTTTAAAAAAAGGTAAGATCTGGTGCAATGCAAAAAGTGTGCCCATACCTACTTAAGATATTAGATTAGACATTCGTCTATAGACAATTTCTAATCTATCTATCTGCCAGCTGCCTGGCTTTCTATATTAAAGATACCATGCTTCTGCAATGCAGTAAACTCTTTGTGTACCGCATTGCATTGTGGGAGCATGGAAACAGTGGCATTTTCTGCATCTACCTTTTGTTAATTTAGACACCTCATATGTTGTGCAAATCCTGACCTAAACTTTATGCATTGTCTACACCTCGCTAAGGTGAAAAACTCGCAATAAGGTTGAAGCCACATTTAAGAGCTCACCAGTGCACCAGAAATGGGCATGCAACACACGTTTCCAGAACGCACGTGATGGCAAAAAATTGTGGAACGCCTGTCACAGCACTATGTGGACCACATCAATTGGTCAAACAAGTGTCAACTTTAAAAAACGGGATCGCATCCGGCTTAAAAGCGCATTAGTGTGCCCTAGCCCTAACCACACTGGAGCAAAGCAGTTAGTGTGAGTTTAAGACTAAATGTGCAATGGGACCAGTACTGCATCTCCCCATTTTTTTCTTAAATCTTACACACTTTCCTCCAGCACCCCAGCTAATTATAGCTTTTAGAAACTGTTAGATTGAATGTAAATAGAGCTTGAAAGCTCAGCAGCTAAAGCCTCTTACACTACGATTTTGGACCACATCCACTACCCTGAGCGCGTCGAACGGCCATTTTGGAAATAATCTGTGTGTATGTGTTTGGTCGGGGGTCGTTGTTAGTCCCCCATGGAAGATTAATGAACGACCACCGACCGAACGCATACACGCGTGATTATTGGGGCAAAACGGACGTTCGTCTCGGGCATCGTACAGGTGTATGTGTCTAAAGCACATGTATACTGGTATAGTGTGGAATAGCAGCAAAGCCTGGTGAGACTTTTTTTTTGTAAGATTTTTGGTCTATACTTTTTAAATACCAGACATGACAAATAATTAAGCACAATACACAATACAACATTTACATACGAATGTTAAGTTAGATAATGGTATTGTATGGGCGATAGTACAATTACAGCAAGGTAAAAATGGTGAAAAAGTTGACTTGATGGACGTATAAACCTCAAAGACGTTGTTACTATGTAAAGTAGCTATGTCTTCACCCCTTCTTCGATTATGTAACAGGAGCCAGGAACGAAGATTGAAAACTTACCTGCAGACTTCTCTAATGGAACTATCCCAGCGTATCTTGTCTGTGGGTAAGTTTTTAATCTTCGTTCCTTGCTCCTGTTGGATTAATTGAAGAGTGGATGGTAAGAAATAGCTACTTTACCTCCTGTTCTTCAATTAATGCAAAAATGGATAGGTTCAATTTTTGAGTGACACTTTTGGGATTATACAGTTTATTGGTGTTCTTGGAGCCGGGGGTTGCTTTCAGATTATAAACATTTTGGTTTGATCTGGGTTTGATGTGATCAAAAAATTCTCAGTCCCAATTTGCTAATTTCTGTGAATTTCCATAATCCCTTTACTATAGACAGTAATGTGATATTCTTTTAAGTAGTCCAGAGTTGCACAACTAGTCCTAGTATTGTTATTCACTGCTACTGGATAGTAATTGTAAGGATCAGAACCTGTGTTTCCATACACTATATCGATCCTTATTTTGTGGTTGGAAAATACGGTGTGGTATCTGTATTTTTTTACCACAATGATTATTTGCATTGTCTGCAAAAAAGACTTTCATATTTGAAAAATACCGATCCCATACGGTAGTCAACAACTATGAATTATTGGCCCATTGACTGGCACAGGTGTTGTCCTTTTATATATAAACTCATGCAACAGGTAAATATTTTCAATATGTTATTTACATATGTTGATCCTTTATATATACTGCCTATTTTTTACTTCCAATGTAACAAATATCAGAGGCTGCCGTTGGCTACAACGTTTTTTGTCCCAATAGACAGAGCACATTCACAAACTACAGTTGTGTACCACCTTTCACTTTGCTGTGGCTGCTGGGTGATTTATTAAGTAACCTGTGGGTACTAAGGGTCAGCTCCCATAATGCAGTACACTTCCATGCTCTGTAGTGTTTAATAGATCAAAACAAGGAAGTTGCACCCTTGCTTCCTGACACAGAACAGGGATTTAAGTTATTTATTCAATGCACCCGGTCCCTTACAGTGATATAATCCTTGCTTTTTATAAAAAAAACAAAAAAAAAAACAAGCAAGCCTTTCCTTAGCATGGATGTAAGAAACAGAATATAACATTTAAACAAAATTAAAACTTAGTCTGGGGATTTGAACCGGTGACCTTGTGGGCTGTGTGCTTTTAAAACAAGTGCTTTAGCACAGCAGTATATCAAGCAGCTGTTGTTGTGAGACATGGTTTAGAAAATACAGATATATAGACTAAACACTGAGGTCGGGGGGTGTGGCTCTTTGAAGACTGCATGGCCTGTAGTTGTACTGGCAACAACATGAAAACCTTCTTAGTAACAGAATCTATTACGTACATGTACTAAATGTAACTTACTAAAGAAATATCTTATAATGTATAGGTGTTCAGGGGATAAATGCTTTTATATTAGGTTTTTTTTAAATGAAGTTTAGTTCTGAGGGACTCTGAGGTATATTCATACAATTATTTTTTAGATTTTAACCTCTTACCTCCATGAATAAAAATGTTGTGCTATCTGCACATAATGATCAGTAAGTGTCAATCATGTTATTAATTATTATACTAGATCACCTTTTGATTTTGGTCATCAATAACCACTTAAAAGGACAACTACCCTTTGCAGTCTGGGATCTATCCAAAGGAAAAGGCGCTTCTTGCAGAGTTGGTCTTCCCATTGGTTAGGCCCTGAAATGGTCCATGGTGAATTTATATATAGATGCCTAAGGATTATGGGACAATTTGGATTAATATATAGATGACATAAGGTTATAGTGCATTTAGAATTTATATATGGATGCCATAAGGATTATGGTGCTTTATGAATTCATATATGGATGCCATAAGAATATGGTACATTATGACTTAATTATGGATCCCATTAGTTATTAATTTTATAGATTGTAGATTATGAAATGTATTAAATGTATTGTACAAAGGGATCAATTCATCTACCTTCTATATTTAACTTAGATACACATTTTATGTAATGAAATGGGTTTTCTTAAATTTTTTTGCGCTTCCACGGCTGGTTTTATGATGTTATAGATCTATCACTTACCGTATATACTCAGTATCAGCCTGAAAACTCGGACTCTGTTTATACTCGATTCACTCACCTTTGAAGATCAGCGTCCTCTCCATTCTGCAGCAGCGTCCTCTCCATTCCGGCAGCCGCACGATCAGTCCATGTACTGGCGAGCTGGCCGACGTCCACTACCCGGCGCCAATTAGTGACGTCAGCCGGCGCGCCAGTACATGGACCGATCGTGCGGCTGCCGGAATGGAGAGACGCTGCTGCCGGAATGGAGAGAACTTACCAGCACACAGTCCCAGAAGCCCTTGGATGAGGAGAGCCCACAGACCCTGGATGAAGAAGGTACAAGCTTACAGGTACAAACTTAACTGGGTTTGAGGTTGAGGGTGGCATTCAAGAGGTTTTGGAAACTACAACTCCCAGCATGCTTTATTAGCTGGGATTTGTAGTTTCCAACATCTTGAATGCCAATTGAGGAAACTACAACTCCCAGCTAATAAAGCATGCTGGGAGTTGTGTTTCCAAACATCTTGAATGCCACCCTCAATTGGCATTCAAGATGTTTGGAAACTACAACTCCCAGCTAATAAACATGCTGGGAGTTGGTTTCCAAAACATCTTGAATGCCAAGTGAGGGTGGCATTCAAGATGTTTGGAAACTACAACTCCCAGCATGCTTTATTAGCTGGGAGTTGTAGTTTCCAAACATCTTGAATACCAAGTTCTACCCTAGTTTTATCTCGAGTCAACAACTTTTTATTAGCTTTTTAGGTGAAATTGGGTACCTCGGTTTATCTCGGGGGGTTTATACTCGAGTATATACGGTAGTAGTGAGATGATGTATATGTAATATACAATAAAAATTCAACAGGCACTGAACACAATCAAAACAGCCACAAAGGTCAGTTCAAATAATAACTTTTTTTATTAGAGAAAACAAATAAGCACCAAAACTGTGAGTATGCTGTTACATATATCAATAAAAGAAAAGTGATTTCAGGACAAGTATTTTAGCTTAAGACCATAAAAAAGAAAGGCCAAAAACCTAAGCACTAATTCAAAGGAGAAATGAGGCAGAAAGGCAGTCCAAATGTCATTTAATTTGATTGTATATATAATATATATATATATATATATATATATATATATATAAGAAGAACGAACGGTGGAGCACTCGTAGACCTTTAACAAACTTGAAAACTTTACCTCCACAAACATCAATGCGTTTCGGCCTACGAGTGCTCCACCGTTCGTTCTTCTCATATGGCATCACTTGGACGCACCGGGAAATACAGGCGAGAGTGCGAGACCCACAAACTGTATTTATAATTATATATATATATATATATACACACACACACAGATATATATAATGCTCGCTTTAAAAAAAAATTATACTTTTGTCACTCAATAAATACTTTATAATAACTGAGAATAATATGGTATTGTATAATGATTGTAATTTACAATAAAATGTGCATTTTACAGTTTGGGTTTATTAAGCAATCTCATCATAAAAGCTGAGAGCTAGACATTTGACCCAGCTCCTATATTAAGATATTATAAAAGCTAATAAACGGTCCGTAGTAATAAGTATACACTTTTATCCACACATACTTAATTACTCACATACAAATTAAATTTAACTCTGTGTCTAAAAAAGGAAACAATACTTCCAGAAACAACGTGCTGTCAGAGGGAAAATCTATTAAAGGTAGACTGCATTAAATTAACTTTTTACCCATTTACATTTCTAAATGTAGATACAGCTTTAAGATACATATGATACACAGTGTACTGTACATGATACTGTTGTTGACCATTAACAGACATGTAGTACTGTAAGTATGGTTTCCTTTTAATGCAGTTCATGATAACATAAGCAATGAACAAAAACATAATGTAAAAAAAAATTCTTTGCACTGGTATTTAGCCACCTCCTTCATAAATATGATGTTTTTATTTTACATTTAGCAGAATACATAGAAACATGCAACACTTACATGACACACACATATATATAATAAAATATATTCTGGGTTGTATTTAGTGGCATTGAAGACTAGGAGCGCAACCTTAAGCCTCCAGCTGTTAAGAGAACAAAACTACCAGAATGCCCTGCCAGCAGACCTGAATGCTAGTAGTTTGTTCTCTAACAGACTGCAGGTTACGTCTTTAATCTATGTTAGCTGGGGGGAAAAAATAAAAATAGACTCCCACATGCAATGCCAAATTACATGACAATCTAGTAAACCTGGGAACCTTTATATGACAGGTGTCAGTTCTTATTATGTACAATATAGGAGAAGTTCTCATAACCACAGGATTTATGCTTCTACCTTCCAGAATACAAGTCGCATATGCGGTTTGCCAGTTTTGATTACCAATATATACGTTATGCGCTGTATGCTATGACACTAACACTAAACCCATTCAGACATGTTCACTGACTGCAGAGAATCCCATGAACACCCCCTTGTTTTACAGAATGCTGAATGACCCTCCACCCCTATTTCTATCTAGGAAAAAGGGAAAATCGGAGCACTCGGAGGACTTTATTCACGGAATAGAGCTTTATTCAGCGTGTATCAACACGTTTCGCCCATCATGTTTGCAGCCGTCGTCAGGATCCTTACGATGGGCAAGATGGGCGAAACGCGTTGAAACACGCTGAATAAAGCTCTATTCCGTGAATAAAGTCCTCCGAGTGCTCCGATTTTCCTTTTCCTGTATATGCCTGTCGGATGCACCGGGGCTGGTGTTTTGTATAAGGGTGTGCTGAGGACTATCCACACATATCTATCTATCTATATATTTATAAACACACACACACACACACACACTTAACCTTTGAAACTTTATTTATGCAAGTAAAACTCTTTATTTTAAAATGTACAACGCTGCATACCCAAGTGGCACTATATAAATAAAATAATACATACATACATACAATGATCATGCATCCTGGACCAGTCTAGAGCTGGCCATACACATCAGGTTTTTTGGCATATTTGATTACTTTGATGAAATTTGACAAAAAACTTTCTGATCGATAAACTGGCCAATGAATTTTTGAGCAACATCATAATGCTGGACATTACATGTAGAGCAAAACAGCTGTATTACCTGTTAATCCTCCTGTGAGCTTTTACTGACAAATGTTTGCAATTGAAAAATAAACGTTCAGTCAGTTGCAGGGTTGTCGAGAGGTACATTGTCTAGGACAGTAACCGAACAGAGATTTTGATCTCGGCAATCAAGTTCCATGTTTTCATGAGAACTTTTGAACATGTCCTCCACTGCACTCAATCAAAGTACCCCCAATTAGACGCACTGGTCATTGGCCATGACAGAATACTTCATGGGTATACCCAGAAATTTGCCGGGAGATTGATGAAGGGATCAGTGTGAATATTCAATCTCGGATATAGATTTCCTATGCACATCCACAGAAGCTGTGCAGATCCTTCCCACCTTTACGCCTGGAAGGGTTAACTAATCCAAACTGGCAGATAAACTTATGGAAAGTCGCACACCGAAGAAACTTTTAAGAACTTTTATTGAACCCATCAAACACACAAAGTTAAATAAAAGTTCTTAAAAGTTTCTTCGGTGTGCGACCTATCTATCAGTCTGAATATCTCTATTTAGGTTTATATTTGGGGGATGGACATGTCCTTTTAACAGGAAACTTTCAATCACGAACGCTCGTGAAATGTATTGAATTTTCAACAGTTTTCAGGATATATTTCAATGCAATACAAATTATGTTATAATGATATTATATTTTTTTAGTGAGATGTGCCAAAAAAGTGGTCTCTCAGTGCCACGACACACAGTCTGAGAAGCCCTACATTAACTGCCTCTGTCACTCATTTTAAGACTATTTCTGGTCAAGGGAATGATCTGCTCAGCAGTTGAAAGAAGTTAGTTAACCCTAAGGCCAACAAATGCTTAGTGTGCTGCATTTCAAGTGTAACTATTTTAGACTAAAGCTGGCCATACACTAGTTAGATGTCAAAGCCGATTAGAAGTTGGCTCTGACAAACATATAAAAAAAATAAAAATAATAATGGTTCTTCCCTGTGACGTTCCCCCGACATTCTCCTGCTAGAATACAATTTACAATAGACATTAAAGGGCATGTCCACCCTTCTTAAAAACTTCTCATATAATATTCTCCCTGCTCCACCAGCCCCAACCGCTATAGTTTTAATATCAGAAAGTTCCCCAAATATTACTTACCGTAATAGTATAAGCCGAGGTTTTTAGGTTTAAAAATCAACCTAAAAACCTTGCTTCGGCTTATACTCGAGTCACAAGACACTTACCTTCAATCCAGAAGCAGCCGCGAGTCAGGCCGGCAGTTCCCAGTAGTTCTTCACGGTTGCGCGATGATGTCATCGCGCATGCTGGCGGGATGACGTCATCGCGCAGCCGCGAGAGAGGAAGACTGAAGACCAGTTACGGTAAGTGAGCTGGGGGGGGACTGGGGGGAGGGCTGGGGGGACAGTATGCCATGCAGACACCCACATTACCTTTTTACTATAGGTGGTTGGAAACTACAACTCCCAGCAACCAAGCATGCTGGGAGTTGTAGTTTCCAAACATCTACAGTGGAAAGGTATTAGGGTGGCGGACAGTATGCCATACAGTAACCCCCAATACCTTTCTACTATAGGTGGTTGGAAACTACAACTCCCAGCAACCAAGCATGCTGGGAGTTGTAGTTTCCAAAACATCTACAGTGGAAAGGTATTAGGGTTACTGTATACCCTTGGCTTATACTCCAGTCAATCATGTTTTTCTAATTTTGGAGGCAAAAATGGGTACCTCGGCTTATACTCGAGTCGGCTTATACTCGAGAGGGCACTGCCAGGCCCTCTGCTTGTGAGAAAATGCAAGCAGAGGGGTGGGACCGGCAGTCGCGTCTGTGATTGGCTGAGCGGCAGCCAATCGCGGACGCGGCTGCCGGGAGTTCAGTGCGGCGGAGGAAAGAGGGAAGTTAAGTAATGTTTGGGGCACTTTCTGATATTAATACTATAGCGGTTGGGGATGGGGGAAAAGGGAGACTATTATATAAAAAGGTTTTTATACTAGGGGGAGGGAATCTAAATCGGGAGGGAGAGGGAGGGGGAGAAGGGCTGCAGTGCGCATGCCAAACTTCCCCCGGTGGGGAGACAGGAGGCAGAGTCCTATATGAACTCTGCAGTACTCCTGGTGGGCGTTTTTTTGGACTTTAGGGGGGGGGGGGCTGGGAGAAAAACCAGAAGGAACAGAGATGAAAGGTGGGGGGGTGGTGGGGGGGGGGAATTATAGTTTTGGGGGTGGACATGCCCTTTAAAGGGGATATATATATGGTAGCTTACCCCTGCCCACCCCCAACTGCCGTGTTAGAACTTTAATAAAACAAGAATATTTACAGCCCTTCGCTCCCGCGGCTGTCTCCTCACAGCTCCTTGTTTTCAGGAAGTTGCCAACAGGGGCAAGACGTGGCTGCCGGCAATGGAGAGTGCCGCAGAAGAAAAGGGCTGTAAGTATGATTCAGATTCATTTTTTAAAGAACTAATGCGGCAGTTGGAGGTGGGCAGGGGGGAGCTACCATATATTAAAAGGATTTTATGCTAGGTTTCCTGGCAGGCATGGATGGATCTGGATGGTGGGAGGGGGGGGGGGTAAGGGCTCCCCTGCACATGCCACTGTCCTCTCAGAGGGCAAGGAGGAGGAGGAAACCTTTTATACAGGAAGACAGCTCCTACTCTTCAGTTTCCTGGACTTTGGATAGTCTTTGCAGAAAACCATAAGGAGCAGAGATGTAAGGTAAGGATTTTATTAGTGGGTTAAATTTTAGTTTTGGGGGTGGACATGCATTTTAAAGCTTTAACGTTTGTGGATCAGGGAACCTCTTTTGGGGGAACGACGTAGGTAAGTTAGTAGTGTATGGGCACCTTATAAACATTTGTGTGACTTTCCCCATGGATCCAATTCCTGTAGCTTGTAAAACTGGAATTTTAGTTCTAGATGTTTTGTTAGTCGTCTGAACAAGTCTCTGAATTGAGAAAGCCAGTTGGATCACGAATAAAACATCTAACTGAATACCACAGAAAGCCAAAAGCAACAGTTGCTGCTTCTTAAGCCCCCCTTATACTGTATTGATATTTTGACCGATTCGGCAAATTTAAACAAATGGCTCAAAATATCGATAACGGTTTCCCAATCGTCAATATCGAAAAAACCGCTCAGGCCAGGTGGAAAATGTTCCACTGACCCTATCTTCAAGTCCCAGTCTGTCAAGGGGGGAATTAGCTAAAAGAGTTGCAGACAATTGGAAAAACATCAGGTAGCTTTAGGCATAAATCTAAAGATGGAATTTATTATGTTGGGTCTTAAAATTAGGGACATTTTTCACAAAACTGATAGTGTGACACCGAACAGAAAGCTATATGCACTGATCAGTCAACAGAATCAAGATCATCAATATTTTGGACAGGTTGCTCTGCTTATTTTAGATTCATAATCTTATGTAAAATAAAATACATTTTCCCTGCAGCTTACATCAATGGTGCTTTCAACATAAATATTTTCTACCTAGAAATACATGTAATAATAGTTGACACTTTTCCCCTGTCATCCCTGTACATGCGCTGTTAGTGGGTCATTGGAGGTGTTATCGTTTCTGAACAGTATTAATGTTCTGGGGGGGGCGTTAGACTATTTTCCTGCATTTACTGTAACACAATTGTCAATTTCCGGTTAAAGCGAAATCGCTTTTTTCACCTTCGTTTGCAGCCATTTTCTCTTTACCACAATGAATATCGCGGCTGGCACACACACATCCCTGATACTACCACCACCCATCCCTGCGGGGATACGGCGGACATGATCAGCTTTATAAATATGGCGTTGTGATGTCCTGTGATAGCAAAATAGTTAAAATCTTGATCATTTACTGCCCCATAAGGCAGTGATATTCTGAACCAGAGTTGACTATGCTGTTAGTTTCAGAGGAAAACACAAAAACCCACATCTAATAAACCTTTGTATTTCTTACCCTTTTCACTGCACTAATGTTACATTACATTTCAATTATAGCAAAACAAAAACCACATGACAATTCTGCATGTGATCACATGATTTGATATGGATGAGTCTGTTTATTGATTGCCCTTTTTTCTCCGAGATGCCTGCAGAGAATTGTTTCTATATACACCCTGGGTGTAATTGCTCTAAATCTTCTAAAACAATTTCCCTTGTGGTTACTGGCAACGATGAAAGAAAATAGTCTAGATAAACAATAATTATTATAAATATGATTTGCATTTATCTACCTATCATTAAGATAAATATTGCAAAGCTACAGGAATCAGCACGAGAAGACAAGGTCAACCGGGGCTGGTAAAAGGAAAAAACCCAAAGCATTGTGGGAATCAAACAATCCATACCTTCCTACATTTCACCGTACAGACAGACGGGATAGAGGGAGGCAGATGAAAGTGATTTAAGATTTTAATATTACTGCCCTGTTTTAAGGGTGAATGTTGGGAGGTATGTGCCAGCAGTAGTTATTAATGAACGCACTTCATTATTAAGATGTAGTCAAAGACACAAATACATTACCAAAGTAAGGCAGTCATTTGGTTAGACAACCATAAGGAATCATCTGAGGAACCACACCGGTGCGTTTCTCACGCAATTCCGACCGCATGCCAGTGCATTAGTATGTGGGTGGCAATACTGTATGTGCTGCCATCAGTTTTTTAAAGCGCATAAAGGAAATATTGGCAAAATCACATGAAAAGTGCAAACGCAATGCCTGTAGCATCCTGAGTGTTAACCGTCCACTGTAGTGTGGCCTCAGCCTCAGAGGTTCATATACAATATGGAGACATTGGGACGTTGCTTTGTCCCATAATAAATCATTAATTCTTTTTAAACACCTTGGCAATGAACATAATGTGACCACATGCAGGAATAAGTGGATATCCACGTTACATAATAAACCCACTGGATAGATATTTCTGGACAGCAATACAATGTGAAGAATGTCTACTCTTGCTGCTTCTAGGATTTCACCATCAGCCTTTAGCCCTTAAGATCTTCCTGACAGTGCAATTCAATAACTTGGAATGTTGGAATATTTTGCCCCCCAAAAAATATCTATACTATTT
Source organism: Hymenochirus boettgeri (assembly GCA_019447015.1). Taxonomy (NCBI): domain Eukaryota; kingdom Metazoa; phylum Chordata; class Amphibia; order Anura; family Pipidae; genus Hymenochirus; species Hymenochirus boettgeri. The sequence continues at coordinate 359,861,770 of CM033469.1, read as the reverse complement.
TATTCTACAATGGCAAATGAATGGAAACCGAGACCTATCACTGTGAGAATTATTATCATAACCAGCAACGCTCCCATCTAAATGGAACAGGAAAATATATTGTTGTGCTATGGTATTTGTAAAGCATGACAATTACTTTCCCAACTCTGTCTGTTAATGACAAATACGTCAAAGCATCATAAACAATGTGAATCTGGTATCTACAATCAATAGAATTTATTACTCCAATTTACTACCATTAAATATGCCTTCGCCTAGTAATCCCCAACGTGCGCCTTTTAACAAGCATAACCTGGTCATATTTATGGAGCATTAAGGTTATTCCGACCCCATAAGCATAAAGGAAAAATAGATCGTTTACTCCAGACGTCTTTCAAATTGATTTTGGACAAACAGATCTCTAATGTCTCCCACTCTAACTAAACTAGACATTTAATTGTTGAAAAAGCTTGGTAAAGTTGTGGAATCCTCCAAAGAATAGTTTAAACTCCCAGTCTGGGTAAGAAAATATCAGTTTAGAACTGTCCAAACTACAATTCCCATTATGCTCAGTGGCATAATGCAGTGAGGTTTGATGGGAGCAGGTGGGTTGAACATTTTATGTACCTTGCCTAAATTCAATCAAATCCCTCCCAATTAAACTGTTTCCCACAATGCTGTCAGATAACACTTACCCCATTTTGCCCAGATAGGGATTAGTTGCAGACTTTATAGAATAGTTTTCAGTTTTCTTCTTGCAACATGGGCTTTCCTGTGAGCAGAATATTTTTCAGTGTTGGCGACCTCGTCTGTCACTCTGCTGATCCGGGTGACATGAATGAATGGAGCGTTTGGCTTTTAAATCCAAGGATGGAAAAAACAAAACAAAAAGGTGACTGGCCACAAAACGAAAAGGTCTGTGAATCTCAGTGTAATACAAAAGACCAGCTGAATATCAAAAAATGTATATCCCACAAACGGTGTTTGTATTCATGAGACTGCTTTGCCAACTGTCTTGTTATCCGAGGGAATACTAGGAAGCCAGACCGATGCTTATTCCAACCATGTTCTTCCCGACAGCGATCCACTTCCCACGCTCTTCTTCCCACACACTCAGACATATATACAGCTTGCACTAGTGTGACCAATAGCTGCAAGACCTTCCAGTACTTCTTCCTGTGCTAGAATCTCAAGCCTCCTCCTTTTGGGACCTCTCCACTGGCGGGATCCAGCACTAGATAATAAATCACATAATTAAGGAAAATCAGCAAGGTGCAGCTGCCAGAACATTAGTAAACTATCCACGGCACCTCCAACACTTCACGCTCTCTGGGTATTGTAACTTGAGACTTTGTACAATTTTGTATTAAGAGTTCCAAAAAGCTATTTTGCTAATAATGTTACCGACTAGTTCCATTTGGTGCAGTTTGACACATGGTACAAAGGGTGAATGTCTAGATGGAAAATGGGAGATCTGCCCATGGATGACAGAAGGTCATTTAAAATTGTAAATTAATAAGAGAAAATGGTAAATTCATGTTCCACCATATACTGAAAACCTGCTTCTACCTTTATGCATCATACCTGGTATACCAGGCCTCACGGCATGAGATGGGTTAAGCTAGAGATGTCGGAGGGTGGGTGATGGGGGTGCAAAAACCAACCAACATGCAAAAAACCTCTTTGGTGTCTGTGGCTGTGCTACTGGGAAAATTTGGTTCTACCGAATGCAGTCACAGGCTGGGTGATATTAAACCTTGGCACTCTAGATGTTTAGGAACTACAACTCCCAACATGCCTTGGCTGCAGAAAGCCCTGCAATATTCTTCATCTGCTGTTGTTAATACAACTCCCTGGGTTCTTTATTGGGGGTGGCAGTTAACCAACATCTCTGCATAGCACAGTGACCCCCACCCTTTTTTTTTTTTTTTGCTCCCTTAGGATTTGCATTGAGGTGTTATAATATTTTCTATGTGAGATGCAGTCTGCAAAGATTGCATATCACACAAACCCAGTGGGTGAACAGTTTCAGCAATGCCAACCAGGGGCAAGAGTATCTACCCTTATGTATACATACCTACACCATGCATGCAAGGCTATACCAAACTACCCTGTGCCTGCAAGGCTATACCAACCTGCCCTATGCCTGCAAGGCTATACCAACCTACCCCATGCCTGCAAGGCTATACCAACCTACCCCGTGCCTGCAAGGCTATACCAACCTACCCCGTGCCTGCAAGGCTATACCAACCTACCCCGTGCCTGCAAGGCTATACCAAACTACCCCGTGCCTGCAAGGCTAATACCCAACTTAACCCCGTGCCTGCCAGGCTATACCAAACCTAACCCCTGGCCTGCAAGGCTATACCAAATTACCCCATGCCTGCAAGGCTATACCAACCTACCCCACCTACCCCAGGCATGCAAGGCTATACCTACCTACCCCGTGCATGCAAGGCTATACCAACCTAACCCGTGCATGCAAGGCTATACATACCTACCCCGGGCACGCAAGGCTATACCTACCTACCCCGTGCACGCAAGGCTATACCTACTTACCCCGTGCACGCAAGGCTATACCTACCTACCCCGGGCACGCAAGGAAATTGTAAATTAATAAGAGAAAATGGTAAATTCATGTTCACCATATACTGAAAACCTGCTTCTACCTTTATGCATCATACCTGGTATACCAGGCCTCACGGCATGAGATGGGTTAAGCTAAGAGATGTCGGAGGGTGGGGATGGGGGTGCAAAAACCAACCAACATGCAAAAAACCTCTTTGGTGTCGTGGCTGTGCTACTGGGAAAATTGGTTCTACCGAATGCAGTCACAGGCTGGGTGATATTAAACCTGGCACTCTGATGTTTAGGAACTACAACTCCCAACATGCCTTGGCTGCAGAAAGCCCTGCAATATTCTTCATCTGCTGTTGTTAATACAACTCCTGGGTTCTTTATTGGGGTGGCAGTTAACCAACATCTCTGCATAGCACAGTGACCCCCACCCTTTTTTTTTTTTTTTGCTCCCTTAGGATTTGCATTGAGGTGTTATAATATTTTCTATGTGAGATGCAGTCTGCAAAGATTGCATATCACACAAACCAGTGGGTGAACAGTTTCAGCAATGCCAACCAGGGGCAAGAGTACTACCCTATGTATACAACCTACACCATGCATGCAAGGCTATACCAAACTACCCTGTGCCTGCAAGGCTATAAACCTGCCCTATGCCTGAAGGCTTACCAACCTACCCCATGCCTGCAAGGCTATACCAACCTACCCCGTGCCTGCAAGGCTATACCAACCTACCCCGTGCCTGCAAGGCTATACCAAACTACCCCGTGCCTGCAGGCTATACCAACCTACCCCGTGCCTGCAAGGCTATACCAAACTACCCCGTGCCTGCAAGGCTATACCAAACTACCCCGTGCCTGCAAGGCTATACCAAACTACCCCGTGCCTGCAAGGCTATACCAAACTACCCCGTGCCTGCAAGGCTATACCAAATTACCCCATGCCTGCAAGGCTATACCAAATTACCCCATGCCTGCAAGGCTATACCAACCTACCCCACCTACCCCAGGCATGCAAGGCTATACCTACCTACCCCGTGCATGCAAGGCTATACCAACCAACCCTGATGCAAGGCTATACATACCTACCCCGGGCACGCAAGGCTATACCTACCTACCCCGTGCACGCAAGGCTATACCTACTTACCCCGTGCACGCAAGGCTATACCTACCTACCCCGGGCACGCAAGGCTATACCTACCTACCCCGGGCACGCAAGGCTATACCTACCTACCCCGGGCACGCAAGGCTATACCTACCTACCCCGGGCACGCAAGGCTATACCTACCTACCCCGTGCATGCAAGGCTATACCTACCTACCCCGTGCATGCAAGGCTATACCTACCTACCTACCCCATGCATGCAAGGCTATACCCACCTACCCCATCAGTACCCAATGTTACAAGCCTTATTAAATCATACTGCAACCAGCATGTTATTCAATGGGGGTGGGGGGGGTAGTTTTACATAATATTGAGCCACAATTAAATTAAATGGTACCCAGAAATGGGGATGAGATCGGCCGATCCCATTACAGTCCTACCGAGGGAACCTTCATTGCACTGACAAAACCCCTTTACCTGCAGACAACCAGCGCTCACTGGGGCTGCAGAGGTAACGGAGCCTTCAGCACCGTGGACAGCTCAATAGGAGGGATCCGGTATCAGAGCAGCGCTGGTGGCGCGTTGACTCTTCCCCCGGCCATGAGCAGGACGCAGCCAGCAGCCATCCCACCTCCCCCTTCAGCCAGCGGCTCTATGAAACGCGCACACGGTGACGCAAGGAGGGAGGAGAAGGAGGAGGGGGCGCTGGTGCGCGTTATTCTAACCCGGATCGAAGGACAGCGCCGCCCTTTAGCAGCTGATCCGGAGCTTCATGTGTCATTTCCCACCGGGAATGAAATAGTTAATAGGGGAAATCACAATGTGCGGCGCCTAAGTAGCGCTGTGTGGCAGCTTGGGCTCAAAGCTCAACGGCCCCATGCACCTTGCTGTGCCCTTGCAGCATCCAAACCAATGAGCGCTGCTCCACTTAGTCCCTATTCTCTGTGCAGTGATTCAGCGAGGGGCGATTCCCTGCAATCAGTTCATTCATTCACCAGAGCCAATGGACAGTTACAGGGGCGGTGAGTGGAGAGAAGGAGGAGCAAACGGTGCATGGAGGGAGTAGGGGTGATGGAATGGGGAGATGAGAAGGTGGGATATGGGATGGAGAGGGGGATGGAGTGGGTGGGATATGGGAATGGGGATGAGAATGGTGGGATATGGGAAGTGGGAATGGGGATGAGAAGGTGGGATATGGGAAGGGAATGGGGGTGAGAAGGTGGGGGAATGGGAAGTGGGTGGGATATGGGAGGGGATGAAAAGGTGGGATATGGGAATGGGGGTGAGAAGGTGGGATATGGGAAGTGGGTGGGATATGGGGATAGGAGGTGGGTGGAATATGGGAATGGGGGTGAGGAAGGTGGGTATGGGAAGTGGGGGTGAGAAGGTGGGTATATGGGGGTGAGAAGGTGGGATATGGGAAGTGGGTGGGATATGGGGTAGGAAGGTGGGAAGTGGGGTGGAATATGGGAATGGGGGTGAGAAGGTGGGGTATGGGAAGTGGGGGTGAGAGGTGGGCTGGGTATGGGGGGGGTGAGAAGGTGGGATATGGGGATAGGAAGGTGGGATATGGGAAGTGGGTGGGATATGGGGATGGAAGTGGGATAGGGAAGTGGGTGGATATGGAGATGAGAAGTGGGATATGGGAAGTGGGTGGGATATGGGGATGGGAAGGTGGGATATGGGAATGGGGGTGAGAAGGTGGGATATGGGAATGGGGGTGAGAAGGTGGGATATGGGAAGTGGGTGGATTCAGACCAAATCTGAAAAAGATGGGATCAGGTGAATTGGTACTGGGAGACACTGTCATAACATGGTTGTTATTTATTAGATCAGTAAGTAGCCTGGAACATGGGGAAGGGGCTACAGTATGGCAGCTTTCAGGATAGAGATTGCAAACATGTTTATTGTAGCTGAGCAAGTTTGAGGTTTAAAGTCTGTGACACGGTATATTTCACAATCCATCTAGCCACTCCCCTTTCTTACACCACTGACTTCTGACATGCTCATTGTGCTTAATCCAAGGAGAGAAAGGGAACTCTCCAATTAGCTACATTATTTTGTGAGGGAAATCGCTGTCTTTGAGCGCTGACTGGCAGGAATGCCCTTCCTAATCAATAGTTTGCATACTGAAATGCTCAGAATTGGCTGTGATATACCAGCGGGACCATTTACCCAAAAAGGGTGAATTTTGCCAAAAAATCAGCTTCTAGTTTTACATGGAATCCCTTGCTGATCAGATGGGGATTCAGGTAGAATGCCTGGTGTATCGGTCCATACAGACGGCGACGCACAACTGTAGGATTAATGCCTGATTCAGCTCAATATCATTTAATGGAAATAGTCAGCTGAAATGTTCATCCTAGTCCTGTGTTGCAGGTCATTACCATGATCACATGTCATGCCACGTATGGTCCTTTAGTCATGCATTTCCATATTACCAAAATAGTTTTGTCTGTGAAAATTATTTTTTTTGTCCTTTTGTTAAATAAAAGTGAATTAACAAATTACATATTTTAGTTTTCAAATTTTAGTCTCTGGAAATGGCATTTGCATATGTAAAATATTTGGTCTGTTAGTGCATATTTTTAAGTGGCCAAGTTACTGTTCAGTACAACGACTGTCAAACACACATCCTGGAAAGTGACAGTCTGATGGCGTATAGTACAGTACAATTAGTATATTATAGTACAGTATAGTATGTACAGTATAGTATAGTATAGTATATTATAGTACGGTATAGTATAATACAGTACAGTATATTATAGTACAGTATAGTATATTATAGTATAGTATATTATAGTACAGTATAGTACAGTATAGTATAAGTACAGTATATTATAGTACAGTAAGAATAGTACAGTATAGTAAGTACAGTATAGTATAGTACAGTACAGTATATTATAGTACAGTACAGTACAGTATAGTATAGTATTTGAGGTTAATAAAGACATCAGTCCATCTAGTCCAACCACTTGGCAATACCCTCAAAAACAACTCAGTGTTAAGGGGGGAAATATACTTCCTTCCAAGTGTCAATGGAAAATATCTCTGGATCAACTCCAACTTAATGTATCAATACCAGTAACAGCAACATTCCTGTTTTTTATAAACTGATCTAGCTTTCTATTTGAACTATCCAATGAACAGCCACCACACTTCATAGAAGACAGTTCCATAGCCTTACCGTCTTACAGTGAAAAACAATTCTGAACTTGAAGCCTAAACTTCTTTCTATCTAGAGCTAAGGGATGTCTGCATTATCCTCTGGCATGCTCTATTGGTGAACAATGCCCCAGATAGTTTATTGTATGTCCCGTGAATGTATTTATACACAGTGTAATTCTCTTTGTCCGTTCTCTTGTGTGCATACCTGTAACTTATAATATGTCTTTTGAATCAAGCTTCCCTAGTCCCCTCATTAGTGCCCTTCTCTGAACCCTTTCCATTTCAAAGATGTCCTTTTTGTACACAGGATTCCAAAATTGCATTGCAATTCCAAATGAGGCCTTACCTATGCTTTGTAAAGAGGGAGAATTACATTTTCCTCCCTTGAACGATACCTCTCTTTTTACAAGACAATACCATGCGGCTCTGGCTGTTGCCACCTGGCCACGCTTGCTACCTTAAGTTTGTTATCCACCAAAACTCCAAGATCCCTTTAACTTAGAGTCATTAATAGTAGAAACAGCACAAAGATTTTTAAATGGTATCCCAAACAAAAATGTAATATGTAGAAGGAAATGCCTGAAAACCTCGACCTCGCAAGGTTTAAATCACTGAAAGCTGTCGCCAAATGTACCGGTACATAGCAGCATTCATTCCCTCAATGCTTGATCCGCTGGTATTTGCTGAACTTCGGGCATGTGTATGACTAGTTTACAATGCCACCAAACTACCACCTTCGGCATCGGTTAGATTTTTATTGCTCCCTATACTACAGCATAGGGAGCCGATACCATTGTTCCCATCTATGTGGACAACAAACGATCATTCCTGTGTATGCCCACATCAGCAAACGAATGATTCAATTCCATCGGAATCGGATTGTGAATTGGCAACTTGTTTTACAAGGGTACCTTAAAACTAAAATAAGCTTATTAGTTTGCTTACGTTGATGACATCCTGGTGAGAACCTCTGACCCTGTCACTATATTAAAACACAAAGAAAAAAATCTTTTTGTTATCTTTGGAAAGATGGTAGATTATCAACAGGAAGAGACCTTGAGTCTCGAAACGTATGTTTTCTGCACTGATAAATTAATTCGTCACTCAAGTAGTGTGCTCCTCTCTACAACTCCTTGCTTGGTTTATGGAAGCAGAGCTGCAAATAGCCTATCTGAGCACATGAGAGCGGAGCAGCCTAAAGGAAACTGTTAGGGGGGAAGAGATATATGCAGGCACGATAGGGAGTCAAGGGGTATCCTAGGCAATGAGCAGGGTGAGTCATACAGTGGTTAGAGAACTTACCTGTCAGTGGTGCAGTCCTAAGAGCGGGAAGTGAACAGGATATAAAAAGCTGCTGCAGCCGCAGGAAGTAGGTTCTTTTCCATTGCTGGCTTGAAGGAAGTGGTTTCCCCCTCCTGCCCACCCTTCTTTGATATATATATATATATATATATATCCATATACATATATTAAAAAAAAAATTAAAAAAATTTGCTATTTACTATTGTCGCAGCAGGAGGCTAATAAACAGAAAAGCTAGGACTCAAAATTTATAGAGTCCGGAGTAGGTCTGTAATAGGCGGCCTATGAAGGTGGAAATAGGCTGGCTAGTTGTTATGGAAAAATATTATCAAGGATCTTTAAGAAAGTTAAATAAATGAATGAAATTAATTTAATAGCTGCGGCCTTTCTCCAACTATATATTATAAGTGTCCGTGTTGTTTATTTATTAAGAATAAGTAGTTAAATAAGAATTTAGAGTTAGTGCTGCATCCTAATCTCATGTAGCCCTGGAAGTAGAAGGCAGGGAGGATCTGCACCTACCAACATGTCTGGCTAATAAGCCACAGCATGTTCCACACTACATCTGGAACTTTGCGGATGATTATCAATATCTACATATGAACTAGAAATCTTGGCAGTTATTCAAAAATATTTAATTATTAGTCTTTCACCAATTGATAGGGAAATTGGAATCAGTGCTTCAAACAGTAAAAGGGCAATGACACAGGGCAGGTCACTTCAAAGGAATTTCAACACAACGAGGCAAACAAGATCAAAATACATTTCACATTATTCATTTGAGGTAAGAAAGTGGAGGATCTTGAAATGTTAAACAGAGGCATGTTTAAGGCAGGTCCACCCCAAACTAAGATATAGTTTAGTTCATGGGCAAAGAATTTTCCAGACATAAACCCAAAATGTAAAAGTGGATTATTTTTTTTTTTAAATCTGGGTTGGGGGTCCTGAAACTTTTAAGATGGAAGTCTTTAAGATGAAAACAACTTATGGATTGAATTTGAATCTGATGGCCTCCAAATGAAACCACAACATTTCCCACCTGCTGCTCAATATTTCCAAATCACAGACACTTTGGGCGATGCATTTTCTAGTGGACTTTAATCTGGGGAATGCTTTCCCCCATTCAATATCATAAAAATATAATTATGGATCAAACCACTTAATTTAATAGCTCCCTGGTGGCCCTAGAGACCTTGGTCCTTCGCTTCAAGGACTGGCTTTGAAAAATTCTTAAATCTCTATCTTCACCAACTCAAGTGGCAACTAGAAAGCAAATGTTTAAAATGTCTGGTGTGCTATGAGTTTTAAAATCTGTGCCTGCTTCACAGCTGTGTAATACAGGTAATCAGCACAGATTAGGACTGGACACATCTTAATGCCAATAAGAGACAGGTAATCAGCACAGATTAGGTCTGTGACACATCTTAATGCCAATAAGAGACGGTAATCAGCCACGATTAGGTCTGTGGCACAGCTTAATGCCAATAAGAGACAGGTAATCAGCACAGATTTGGTCTTGTGACACAGTTTAATGCCAATAAGAGGACAGGTAATCAGCACAGATTAGGTCTGTGACACAGTTTAATGCCAATAAGAGAAGGTAATCAGCACAGATTAGGTCTGTGACACAGTTTAATGCCAATAAGAGACAGGTAATCAGCACAGATTAGGTCTGTGACACAGCTTAATGCCAATAAGAGACAGTTAATCAGCACAGATTAGGTCTGTGGCACAGTTTAATGCCAATAAGAGACAGGTAATCAGCACGGATTAGGTCTGTGACAGTTTAATGCCAATAAGAGACAGGTAATCAGCACAGATTAGGTCTGTGGCACAGCTTAATGCCAATAAGAGACAGGTAATCAGCACAGATTAGGTCTGTGCACAGCTTAAAGCAATCAAGAGACAGGTAAATCGTGCCACACAGCTTGTAAAAAAAGTTACCCTTAAATATCACATTTTTGTTAAATAATAAGTCGTTATTAGCCCCTCTCTTCAAGTTTTTAAACACCCGAGCCTCCAGTTTCTATCAGACAATCAGTGTCTGACCAGATCCTATCTAAACATCCATGTGAACTTTTCCTTTCATGGAAAATGACTTAACTTGTTGCCATCACATCTACACAAGAGTTACTTAGAGAGAATTAAACCGATCAGTTAAATTTATCTTGGAATTTCATGTCATCACGCATCGTTTTACCATCTTTATTTTCTCTGATTTAATTCCCTAGATGAAGGGGTGTGTGCATATTAATTTGTTCAGGGTGCCAGCTACCCTACAATAGAAGTGTATAGCTGCATGCTCCCTTGCTAGTGAGGGATAGCGCCAGAACCATTTCACACTTCTGTTCTACCTCACACTATGTATGAATCTAGGAATTTTAGGAAATCGGATGTTATTTGCTGACTTATATCAGGAACAAAATCAGACATGAAGTTAAATTTGAGCCCCATAAATATGGAGTTAATTTTTTTCCCCCCTGAACTATACCATGCAATCTCACCCCCCTTCCCTTTCTATAATTTACTACACTTGGACCTGTTGGACTGGGGCTTGGTACTAAGGGGAGGGCTTCAGTATTTATAGGATCTACCTACACCCTCGTTTATATTTAACAGCTGGTTGCCTTCCGTCCCCTTTCAGCCCTGGGCCTGACCTATTGGAAGATGTGCTCTACAAGAAATGTGTCTCCCTCTGGGCAGATCTCATGGGGTGGGGTATATATACAGGTGTGCCATAGATAGGAACTTGAATTTGAGGGCCTGAAATACTGATCATACAATCTCGGTATTGACAAATATTTTTTTTCTAACAGGTTCAATAGTGGAAAAATTGTAGATCCCCAGTTGATCTGCATGTATATGGTCCGACAATCGTACAATATCCGAATTCCAATATCAGACAAATGGATTGGTGCATGTATTGGCCTGTTAAAGGTCAATGGTAACCCATGAGTGAGGACCTTCAGTTTGGTTGTAATTCTTATTGGAAGGGTTGGCTGGGAATTGTTGGTTTATTTATACCAGATGATAGCCTGGAAAAGTTTACTATAAACTTTTTGCTTTAAACATAAATGCATCTGCCGTAAGTATTTTTTTCTTACTGCTGAATCTGAATAAATATAGACATTTTTCTCGAGACGCAGATAAAAATGAATGTATTCTGGTAGATACCACTTACTGGTATTAGAACTGTATACAGAAATGAAGAAAGTAAATATCCAAATAAACACAGAAAATTCTCTTTCCCAATAACAAAAGCCAGCTGTTTGCAACTGTAACAACATGAAGCTGTCAGCTATTTCTATGCAATGTTTATCTATTCACTCTACAAAATCAAAATTCAACACAAGCAACAAATTAATTCTGAAAGCCCCATGGATTTCATAAGATCGGATTTCTTGGACCAGCCTCTGAATTGGCTGCATGTGTCTCTCATAGTTAGTGGATTGCCTGCTCTTGTCTATCACGGTGACAAAAGTTTTGTATTGAGACCTCGAATAGATTTCAAATTGCAATTTGCAAAAAAAACTATGGGATCCTTTTGTCAATACAGTTAAAGGGATCCTCCAGCCTCATAATAACAAATTAAATTCATATGCATCACCTCTCTCAACCTAGTGTTCATTATACTTACTGGTTCATACAAAGCTCCCAAGGAGACCCTGATACCTTGCTACAGCTTTCTCACTCTTTCCGAGGCTTCTGGGTAACTATATCAGTCAAAGCAATGACAGACATCATAGCCAAGGGCCACGGATGATAACGAAGCAGCAGAGGAGGCTAAACCTGCTGGGGAGGGATTGGGGTCTGTAAATATCCTAGAGGCATCCTTCAATTTTTATTATAATGTTCAACTTTTTTTAAAAAAAGGTAGATCTTGTGCAATGCAAAAGTGTGCCCATACGCTACTTAAGATATTAGATTAGACATTCGTCTATAGACAAATGTCTATCTATCTATCTGCCAGCTGCCTGGGCTTTTCTATATTAAAGATACCATCTTCTGCAATGCAGTAAACTCTTTGTTACCGCATGCATTGTGGGAGCATGGAAACAGTGGCAATTTTCTGCATCTACCTTTTGTTAATTTAGACACCTCATATGTTGTGCAAATCCTGACCTAAACTTTATTGCATTGTCTACACCTCGCTAAGTGAAAAACTCGCAATAAGGTTGAAGCCACACTTAAGAGCTCACCAGTGCACCAAAATGGGCATGCAAGCACACGTTACCAGAACGCACGTGATGGCAAAAAATTGTGGAACGCCTGTCACGCACTAGTGTGACCACATCAATTGGTCAAACAAGTGTCAACTTTTAAAAAACGGGATGCATCCGGCTTAAAAGCGCATTAGTGTGGCCTAGCCCTAACTCCAGCACTGGAGCAAAGCATTAGTGTGAGTTTAAGACTAAAATGTGCAATGGGGACCAGTACTGCATCTCCCCATTTTTTTCTTAAATCTTACACACTTTCCTCAGCACCCCCTATATAAGCTTTTAGAAACTGTTAGATTGAAATGTAAATAGAGCTTGAAAGCTCAGCAGCTAAAGCCTCTTACCGTACGATTTTGGACACAATCCACTACCCTGAGCGCGTCGAACGGCCATTTTGGAAATAATCGTGTTGTGTATGTGTTTGGTCGGGGGTCGTTTGTTAGTCCTCCATGGAAGATTAATGAACGACCACCGACCGAACCATACACGCGTGATTATTGGGGCAAAACGGACGTTCGTCTCGGCATCGTACAGGTGTATGTGTCTAAAGCGACATGTATACTGGTAATAGTGTGGAATAGCAGCAAGAGCCTGGTGAGACTTGTTTTGTAAAGATTTTTGGTCTATACTTTTTTTAAATACCAGACATGACAAATAATTAAGCACTAAATACACAATAAACAACATTTACGAATGTTAAGTTAGATAATGGTATTGTATGGGCGATAGTACAATTACAGCAAAGGTAAAAATGGTGAAAAAGTTGGACTTGATGGACGTATAAACCTCAAACTGTGTTACTATGTAAAGTACTATGTCTTACCACCCCTTCTTCGATTATGTAACAGGAGCCAGGAACGAAGATTGAAAACTACCTGCAGACTTCTCTAATGGAACTATCCCAGCGTATCTTGTCTGTGGGTAAGTTTTAATCTTCGTTCCTTGCTCCTTGGATTAATTGAAGAGTGGATGGTAAGAATAGCTCTTTACCTCCTGTTCTTCAATTAATGCAAAAATGGATAGGTTCAATTTTTGAGTGACACTTTTGGGATTATACAGTTTATTGTGTGTCTTGGAGCCGGGTTGCTTTCAATTATAAACATTTTGGTTTGATCTGGGTTTGATGTGATCAAAAAATTCTCAGTCCCAATTTGCTAATTTCTGTGAATTTCCATAAATCCCTTTACTATAGACAGTAATGTGATATTCTTTTAAGTAGTCCAGAGTTGCACTACTAGTCCTAGTATTGTTATTCACTGCTACTGGATAGTAATTGTAGGATCAGAACCTGTGTTTCCATACACTATCGATCCTTATTTTGTGGTTGGAAAATACGGTGTGGTATCTGTATTTTTTTACCACAATGATTATTTGCATTTGCTGCAAAAAAGACTTATCATAGTTGAAAAATACCGATCCCATACGGTAGTCAACACTATAAATTATTGGCCCATTGACTGGCCAGGGTTACCCTGACCCCCCCAAACCCACCACCACACCCACCCACACCCCCCCCCCCACACCACCCACACAAACAACCCACCCACACCACCCCCCAACCCCCCCCACACACAAACCCCAAACAAACCCCCCCCCCAACACACCACCACACTTTTCCTCTTCTGACACAAACACTCTTTTCTTCTCCCCCCTTCCTTTCCTCCGCACCCCCACACACGGCCCTACCCCAAAAAACCCACCAACCACAAACGATTTTTATCCCCCCCCAACACCCCACCCCCCCCACCCCTCCCCTTTAACACAACACCCCCCCCCAACACCCCCCCACATCTCACACCAACTCCCCACCACTCCAACCCACACTCACCACAACACCCAGATCTCCCCCCCCCCGCACACACGCCAACACCATCACAACACCCCCCACCCCCACCCCCCCCCACCCACTCCTTTACCTCCACACACCCCACACCCCCACACCCACCCCCCCCACCCACCCACACCACCCCCCAACCCAAACCACCACCCGATTTCACCACCACACACACACACACCCTACAAACTACCACTTGAGCCACCAAACAAACCACCCCCCCTTTTAATCCTTCCCCTCTCCCAACCCCCCTCTTTCCGTTTACCTTACACAAAACAAAATCCACCTTCCAACACCCCCACACAAGTCACCATCCACTTCTTCTCCCCCCCCAACTCAACACCTCCTACCCCCACCACTCACCTAACCCCACCACAAACACAGTCCCCCTCAACAAGAAAAACTCCCACCCCCACCCCACCACTCACCCTTGCACCCCCGTCCCCAACAAAAACAAAAAACATCTCCTCAACACTTCTTCTCCACCACAACCCTTGCTCACCACTTTCCCCCCCCCACTCTTTCTTTACCTCAAACACTTTACAAACACACCCCCTTTTCCGACACACCCCACCTACCACAACCACACACTTTTCCCAGTCACCACCGAAGTTCATTCAACAAGCCAGCATTGCCACTGGGGCTGCGCAAACTGGGCCGTTGCCTTTACTCCTTAAAGGCCTTCTCCCCCCCCCCGTGTTGTGCATTTTCGACTGGGCTCCTGTGCCACACCCACGTTTTGTATCTGTGCTCAAAGCACCACCCAGCCCTTCCCAACCCTCCACTGGGGCTGAGCCCCGTACTCGGGCTCCTGGACCTGGGGGTGAATCCTGTGGGCGGCCCTGGGCGGAGAAACCACCCGAAAACCGTGATCTGGAGGCTCGGCCGAAGTGGTGGCGTCACTGTGGCAACCACCCTCCCGTACCGGCGCCCCGGTGCCCCCCCCACCGCGCCACCCACCACCCAGTGGAGCTATGGGAGAAGAGTGAGGCAGAGGTGGGCCCTATGAGGCGGGGGATGGGCTTACACAAATACAAACTCAATAAGTGGGGCTCGGACGGTGAGGGATCTTCGTGGGTGAAGGCAATGGACATACATATGGGCCTGGGGAAGTAGACCGCAACAGGACGAATGAGGCCAAGCGTCCCCCTGGGCCAGTGCCAGGGAGGAGTGCGACGAGATGCCACTTCCGCTCACGGGGAAAGCGTCTGGCTTCTGGGGTGAGCCCGTGCGGCGATCTAGGGAGAGCTTGGGATATCTAGGGAAATACGTCCCAGTGTAACGACCGAACGGGCGGTGATCAGCAAACAACTGGAGACTACGACAGCACCCCCACTAGGTGGGGCTCTGGGAAGGGAGTGGGATATATAGGAAGTGGGATATGGGGATGGGAAGAAGGTGGGATATGGGAAGTGGGGGTGAGAAGGTGGGATATGGGGGTGAGAAGGTGGGATATGGGAAGTGGGTGGGATTCAGACCAAATCTGAAAAAGATGGGATCAGGTGAATTGGTACTGGGAGACACTGTCATAACATGGTTTGTTATTTAAGATCAGTAAGTAGCCTGGAACATGGGGAGGGGCTACAGTATGGCAGCTTACGGATAGAGATTGCAAACATGTGTTTATGTAGCTGAGCAAGTTTGAGGTTTAAAGGTCTGTGACACGGTATATTTCACAATCCATCTAGCCACTCCCCTTTCTTAACACCACTGACTTCTGACATGCTCATTGTGCTTAATCCAAGGAGAGAAAGGGAACTCTCCAATTAGCTACATTATTTTGTGAGGGAAATCGCTGTCTTGAGCGCTGACTGGCAGGAATGCCCTTCTAATCAATAGTTTGCATACTGAAATGCTCAGAATTGGCTGTGATATACCAGCGGGACCATTTACCAAAAAGGGTGAATTTTGCCAAAAAATCAGTTCTAGTTTTACATGGAATCCCTTGCTGATCAGTGGGGATTCAGGTAGAATGCCTGTGGGATCGGTCCATACAGACGGCGACGCAAACTGTAGGATTAATGCCTGATTCCGCTCAATATCATTAATGGAAATAGTCAGCTGAAATGTTCATCCTATAGTCCTGTGTTGCAGGTCATTACCATGATCACATGTCATGCCACGTATGGTCCTTTAGTCATGCATTTCCCATATTACCAAAATAGTTTGTCGTGAAAATTATTTTTGTCCTTTTGTTAAATAAAAGTGAATTAACAAATTACAATTTTTGTTTTCAAATTTTAGTCTCTGGAAATGGCATTGCATATGTAAATATATTGGTCTGTAGTGGCATATTTTAAGCTGGCAAGTTACTGTTCGTACAACCAGACTGTCAAACACACATCTGGAAAGTGACAGTTGATGGCGTATAGTACAGTAAAGTTAGTATATTATGTACAGTATAGTATAGTACAGTATAGTAAGTATAGATATTATAGTACGGTATAGT
Organism: Hymenochirus boettgeri; assembly: GCA_019447015.1. Classification (NCBI taxonomy): domain Eukaryota; kingdom Metazoa; phylum Chordata; class Amphibia; order Anura; family Pipidae; genus Hymenochirus; species Hymenochirus boettgeri. Next base: position 359,845,141 of record CM033469.1, on the reverse strand, counting down.
ATAATACAGTACAGTATATTATAGTACAGTATAGTATATTATAGTATAGTATATTATAGTACAGTATAGTACAGTATAGTATAGTACAGTATATATAGTACAGTATATAATAGTACAGTATAGTATAGACAGTATAGTTATGTACAGTACAGTATAGTATAGTTCAGTACAGTCAGTTAGTATGTATTTGAGGTTAATAAAGACATCAGTCCATCTAGTCCAACCTACTTGGCAAACCCTCACAAAAACAACTCAGTGTTAAGGGGAAATATACTTCCTTCCAAGTGTCAATGGAAAATATCTCTGGATCAACTCCAACTTAATGTATCAATACCAGTAACATGCAACATTCCTTGTTTTATAAAACTGATCTAGCTTTCTATTTGAACTATCCAATGAACCAGCCACCACCACTCCAAAGAAGCAGTTCCATAGCCTTACCGTTCTTACAGTGAAAAACAATTCTGAACTTGAAGCCTAAACTTCTTTTCTTCAAGTCTTAAGGGATGTCTGCATTATCCTCTGGCATGCTCTATTGGTGAACAATGCCCCAGATAGTTTATTGTATGTCCCGTGAATGTATTTATACACAGTGATAATTCTCTTTGTCCGTTCTCTTGTGTGCATACCTGTAACTTATACAATGTTCTTTGAATCAAGCTTCCCTAGTCCCCTCATTAGTGCCCTTCTCTGAACCCTTTCCATTTCAAAGATGTCCTTTTTGTACACAGGATTCCAAAATTGCATTGCATATTCCAAATGAGGCCTTACCTATGCTTTGTAAAGAGGGAGAATTACATTTTCCTCCCTTGAATCGATACCTCTCTTTATACAAGACAATACCATGCTGGCTCTGGCTGTTGCCACCTGGCACTGCTTGCTACCTTTAGTTTGTTATCCACCAAAACTGCCAAACCTTTAAAGTATATCTATTAATGTAGTAGATCCAACATGAGTTCCATAATTAAGTACATAAGTAAAGAACGAAATGCCTGAAACCTCGACCTCGCAAGGTTTAATCACTGAAGCTGTCGCCAAATGTACCGGTACATAGCAGCATTCATTCCCTCACTGCCTTGATCCGCGGTATTTGTGAACTTCGGGCATGGTTATGACTAGTTTACAATGCCACCAAACTACCACTTCGGCATCGGTTAGATTTTTATCTGCTCCCTATACTACAGCATAGGGAGCCGATACCATTGTTCCCATCTATGTGGACAACAAAAGATCATTCCTGTGATGCCCACATGACGCAAACGATGATTCAATTCCATCGGAATCGGATTGTGAATTGGCAACTTTGTTACAAGGGTACCTTAAAACTAAAATAAGCTTATTAGTTTGCTTACGTTGATGAATCCTGGTGAGAACCTCTGACCCTGTCACTATATTAAAACACAAAGAAAAAAATCTTTTTGTTCTTGGAAAGATGGATAGATTATCAACAGGAAGAGACCTTGAGTCTCGAAACGTATGTTTCTGCACTGAATAAAATATTCGTCACTCAAGTAGTGTGCTCCTCTCTACAACTCCTTGCTGGTTTATGGAAGCAGAGCTGCAAATAGCCTATCTGAGCACATGAGAGCGGAGCAGCCTAAAGGAACTGTTAGGGGGGAAGAGATATATGCAGGCAGCATAGGGAGTCAAGGGGTATCCTAGGCAATGAGCAGGGTGAGTCATACAGTGGTTAGAGAACTACCTGTCAGTGGTGCAGTCCTAAGAGCGGGAAGTGAACAGGAATAAAAAGTGCAGCAGCAGGAAGTAGGTCTCTTTTCCATTGCTGGCTTGAAGGAAGTGGTTTCCCCCTCCTGCCCACCCTTCTTTGATATATATATATAATATATATCATAACATATATTAAAAAAAAAATTAAAAAAATTTGCTATTTACTATTGTCAGGCAGGGGCAATAAACAGAAAAGCTAGGACTCAAAATTATAGAGTCCTGAGTAGGTCTGTAATAGGCGGCCTATGAAGGTGGAAATAGGCTGGCTAGTTGTATGGAAAATATATCCTATAAGGATCTTAAGAAAGTTAAATAAATGAATGAAATTAATTTAATAGCTGCGGCCTTTCTCCACTATATATTATAGTGTCCGTGTTGTTTATTTATTAAGAATAAGTAGTTAAATAAGTAATTTAGAGTTAGTGCTGCATCCTAATCTCATGTAGCCCTGAAGTAGAAGGCAGGGAGGATCTGCACCTACCAACTATGTCTAATAAGCCAACAGCAATGTTCCACACTACATCTGGAACTTTGCGGATAGATTATCAATATCCTACATAGAACTAGAAATCTTGGCAGTTATTCAAGAAATATTTAATTTATAGTCTTTCACCAATTGATAGGGAAATTGGAATCAGTGCTTCAAACAGTAAAATGGGCAATGACACAGGTCAGGTCACTTCAAATGGAATTTTCAACACAACGAGGCAAACAAGATCAAAATACATTTCACATTATTCATTTGAGGTAAGAAAGTGGAGCATCTTGAAATGTTAAACAGAGGCATGTTAAGGCAGGTCCACCCCAGAACATAAGATATAGTTTAGTTCATGGGCAAAGAATTTTCCAGACATAAACCCAAAATGTAAAGTGGATTATTTTTTTTTATAAATCTGGGTTGGGGGTCGAAACTTTTAAGATGGAAGTCTTTAAGATGAAAACAACTATTTGGGAATTTGAATTGATGGCCTCCAAATGAAACCACAACATTTCCACCTGCTGCTCAATATCCAAATCCAAAGACACTTTGGGCAGATGCATTTTCTAGTGGAACTTTAATCTGGGGAATGCCTTTCCCCCATTCAATATCATAGCAAAATATAATTATGGATCAAACCACTTTATTTTAATAGCTCCCTGGTGGCCCTAGAGACCTTGGTTCCTTCTGCTTCAAGGACTGGCTTTGAAAAATTCTATAAATCTATCTTCACCAACTCAAGTGGCAACTAGAAAGCAAATGTTTAAAAGTCTGCGTGTGCTATGAGTTTTAAAATCTGTGCCTGCTTCACAGCTGTGTAATACAGGTAATCAGCACAGATTAGGACTGTGACACATCTTAATGCCAATAAGAGACAGGTAATCAGCACAGATTAGGTCTGTGACACATCTTAATGCCAATAAGAGACAGGTAATCAGCACAGATTAGGTCTGTGGCACAGCTTAATGCCAATAAGAGACAGGTAATCAGCACAGATTTGGTCTGTGACACAGTTTAATGCCAATAAGAGACAGGTAATCAGCACAGATTAGATCTATGGCACAGTTTAATGCCAATAAGAGACAGGTAATCAGCACAGATTAGGTCTGTGGCACATCTTAATGCCAATAAGAGACAGGTAATCAGCACAGATTAGGTCTGTGACACAGTTTAATGCCAATAAGAGAAGGTAATCAGCACATATGGTCTGTGACACAGCTTAATGCCAATAAGAGACAGTTAATCAGCACAGATTAGGTCTGTGGCACAGTTTAATGCCAATAAGAGACAGGTAATCAGCACGGATTAGGTCTGTGACAGTTTAATGCCAATAAGAGACAGGTAATCAGCACAGATTAGGTCTGTGGCACAGCTTAATGCCAATAAGAGACAGGTAATCAGCACAGATTAGGTCTGTGGCACAGCTTAAAGCAATCAAGAGACAGGTAAAATCGTGCCACAGCTTGTAAAAAAAGTTTACCCTTAAATATCACATTTTTGTTAAATAATAAGTCGTTATTAGCCCCTCTCATTCCAAGTTTTTAAACACCCGAAGCCTCCAGTTTCTATCAGACAATCAGTGTCTGACTCAGATCCTATCTAAACATCCATGTGAACTTTTCCTTTCATGGAAAATGACTTAACTTGTTGCCATCACATCTAGCACAAGAGTTACTTAGAGAGAATTAAACCGATCAGTTAAATTTATCTTGGAATTTCATGTCAATCAGCGCATCGTTTTACCATCTTTATTTTCTCTGATTTAATTCCCTAGATGAAGGGGTGTGTGCATATTAATATTGTTCAGGGTGCCAGCTACCCTACAATAGAAGTGTATAGCTGCATGCTCCCTTGCTAGTGAGGGGGATAGCGCCAGAACCATTTCACACTTCTGTTCTACCTCACACTATGTATGAGAATCTAGGATATTTAGGAAATCGGATGTATTTGCTGACTTTATATTCAGGAACAAAATCAGACATGAAGTTAAATTTGAGCCCCATAAATATGGAAGTTAATTTTTTTCCCCCCTTGAACTATACCATGGCAATCTCACCCCCTTCCCTTTCTATAATTTACTACACTTGGACCTGTTGGACTGGGGCTTGGTACTAAGGGGAGGGCTTCAGTATTTATAGGATCTACCTACACCCTCGTTTATATTTAACAGCTGGTTGCCATTCCTGTCCCCTTTCAGCCCTGGGCCTGACCTATTGGAAGATGTGCTCTACAAGAAATGTGTCTTCCCTCTGGGCAGATCTCATGGGGTGGGGGTATATATACAGGTGTGCCATAGATAGGAACTTGAATTTGAGGGCCTGAAATACTGATCATACAATCTCGGTATTGACAAATATTTTTTTTCTAACAGGTTCAATAGTGGAAAAATGTGTAGATCCCCAGTTGATCTGCCATGTATATGGTCCGACAATCGTACAATATCCGAATTTCCAATATCAGACAAATGGGATTGGTGCATGTATTGGCCTGTTAAAGGTCAATGGTAACCCATGAGTGAGGACCTTCAGGTTTAGGTTGTAATTCTTATTGGAAGGGTTGGGCTGGGAATTGTTGGTTTATTTATACCAGATGATAGCCTGGAAAAGTTTACTTATAAACTATTTTGCTTTAAACATAAAAATGCATCTGCCGGTAAGTATTTTTTTCTTACTGCTGAATCTGAATAAAATATAGACATTTTTCTCGAGACGCAGATAAAAATGAATGTATTCTGGTAGAATACCACTTACTGGTATTAGAACTGTATACAGAAATGGAAGAAAGTAAATATCCAAATAAACACAGAAAATTCTCTTTCCCAATACAAAAAGCCAGCTGTTTGCAACTGTAACAACATGAAGCTGTCAGCTATTTCTATGCAATGTTTATCTATTCACTCTACAAAATCAAAATTCAACACAAGCAACAAATTAATTCTGAAAGCCCCATGGGATTTCATAAGATCGGATTTCTTGGACCAGCCTCTGATAATTGGCTGCATGTGTCTCTCAGTTAGTGGATTGCCTGCTCTTGTCTATCACGGTGACAAAAGTTTTGTATTGAGACCTCGAAATAGAATTTCAAATTGCAATTTGCAAAAAAAACTATGGGATCCTTTTGTACAATACAGTTAAAGGGATCCTCCAGCCTCATAATAACAAATTAAATTCATATGCATCACCTCTCTCAACCTAGTGTTCATTATACTTACTGGTTCATACAAAGCTCCCAAGGAGACCCTGATACCTTGCTACAGCTTTCTCACTCTTTCCGAGGCTTCTGGGTAACATATATCAGTCAAAGCAATGACAGACATCATAGCCAAGGGCTCACGGATGATAACGAAGCAGCAGAGGAGGCTAAACCTGCTGGGGAGGGATTGGGGTCTGTAAATATCCTTAGGAGCATCCTTCAATTTTTATTATAATGTTCAACTTTTTTTAAAAAAAGGTAAGATCTGGTGCAATGCAAAAAGTGTGCCCATACGCTACTTAAGATATTAGATTAGACATTCGTCTATAGACAAATGTCTAATCTATCTATCTGCCAGCTGCCTGGGCTTTTCTATATTAAAGATACCATGCTTCTGCAATGCAGTAAACTCTTTGGTGTACCGCATTGCATTGTGGGAGCATGGAAACAGTGGCAATTTTCTGCATCTACCTTTTGTTAATTTAGACACCTCATATGTTGTGCAAATCCTGACCTAAACTTTATTGCATTGTCTACACCTCGCTAAGGTGAAAAACTCGCAATAAGGTTGAAGCCACACTTAAGAGCTCACCAGTGCACCAGAAATGGGCATGCAAGCACACGTTACCAGAACGCACGTGATGGCAAAAAATTGTGGAACGCCTGTCACAGCACTAGTGTGACCACATCAATTGGTCAAACAAGTGTCAACTTTTAAAAAACGGGATCGCATCCGGCTTAAAAGCGCATTAGTGTGGCCTAGCCCTAACTCCAGCACTGGAGCAAAGCAGTTAGTGTGAGTTTAAGACTAAAATGTGCAATGGGGACCAGTACTGCATCTCCCCATTTTTTTCTTAAATCTTACACACTTTCCTCCAGCACCCCAGCTAATTATAGCTTTTAGAAACTGTTAGATTGAAATGTAAATAGAGCTTGAAAGCTCAGCAGCTAAAGCCTCTTACACGTACGATTTTGGACACAATCCACTACCCTGAGCGCGTCGAACGGCCATTTTGGAAATAATCGTGTGTGTATGTGTTTGGTCGGGGGTCGTTTGTTAGTCCTCCATGGAAGATTAATGAACGACCACCGACCGAACGCATACACGCGTGATTATTGGGGCAAAACGGACGTTCGTCTCGGGCATCGTACAGGTGTATGTGTCTAAAGCGACATGTATACTGGTAATAGTGTGGAATAGCAGCAAGAGCCTGGTGAGACTTGTTTTGTAAAGATTTTTGGTCTATACTTTTTTTAAATACCAGACATGACAAATAATTAAGCACTAAATACACAATAAACAACATTTACGAATGTTAAGTTAGATAATGGTATTGTATGGGCGATAGTACAATTACAGCAAAGGTAAAAATGGTGAAAAAGTTGGACTTGATGGACGTATAAACCTCAAAGACTGTGTTACTATGTAAAGTAGCTATGTCTTACCACCCCTTCTTCGATTATGTAACAGGAGCCAGGAACGAAGATTGAAAACTTACCTGCAGACTTCTCTAATGGAACTATCCCAGCGTATCTTGTCTGTGGGTAAGTTTTTAATCTTCGTTCCTTGCTCCTGTTGGATTAATTGAAGAGTGGATGGTAAGAAATAGCTACTTTACCTCCTGTTCTTCAATTAATGCAAAAATGGATAGGTTCAATTTTTGAGTGACACTTTTGGGATTATACAGTTTATTGGTGTTCTTGGAGCCGGGGGTTGCTTTCAGATTATAAACATTTTGGTTTGATCTGGGTTTGATGTGATCAAAAAATTCTCAGTCCCAATTTGCTAATTTCTGTGAATTTCCATAAATCCCTTTACTATAGACAGTAATGTGATATTCTTTTAAGTAGTCCAGAGTTGCACTACTAGTCCTAGTATTGTTATTCACTGCTACTGGATAGTAATTGTAAGGATCAGAACCTGTGTTTCCATACACTATATCGATCCTTATTTTGTGGTTGGAAAATACGGTGTGGTATCTGTATTTTTTTACCACAATGATTATTTGCATTTGCTGCAAAAAAGACTTATCATAGTTGAAAAATACCGATCCCATACGGTAGTCAACAACTATGAATTATTGGCCCATTGACTGGCACAGGTGTTGTCCTTTTATATATAAAACTCATGCAACAGGTAAATATTTTCAATATTGTTATTTACATATGTTGATCCTTTATATATACTGCCTATTTTTTACTTCCAATGTAACAAATATCAGAGGCTGCCGTTGGCTACAACGTTTTTTGTCCCAATAGACAGAGCACATTCACAAACATACAAGTTGTGTACCACCTTTCACTTTGCTGTGGCTGCTGGGTGATTTATTAAAGTAACCTGTGGGTACTAAGGGTCAGCTCCCATAATGCAGTACACTTCACATGCTCTGTAGTGTTTAATAGATCAAAACAAGGAAGTTGCACCCTTGCTTCCTGACACAGAACAGGGATTTAAGTTTATTTTATTCAATGCACCGGTCCCTTACAGTGATATAATCCTTTGCTTTTTATAAAAAAAAACAAAAAAAAAACAAGCAAGCCTTTCCTTAGCATGGATGTAAGAAACAGAATATTAACATTTTAACAAAAATTAAAACTTAGTCTGGGGATTTGAACCGGTGACCTTGTGGGCTGTGTGCTTTTAAAACAAGTGCTTTAGCACAGCAGTATATCAAGCAGCTGTTGTTGTGGAGACATGGTTTAGAAAATACAGATATATAGACAGTAAACACTGAGGTCGGGGGGTGTGGCTCTTTGAAGACTGCATGGCCTGTGAGTTGTACTGGCAACAACATGAAAACCTTCTTAGTAACAGAATCTATTACGTACATGTACTAAATGTAACTTACTAAAGAAATATCTTATAATGTATAGGTGTTCAGGGGATAAATGCTTTTATATTAGGTTTTTTTTTAAATGAAGTTTAGTTCTGAGGGACTCTGAGGGTATATTCATACAATTATTTGTTAGATTTTAACCTCTTACCTCCATGAATAAAAATGTTGTGCTATCTGCACATAATGATCATGTAAGTGTCAATCATGTTATTAATTATTATACTAGATCACCTTTTGATTTTGGTCATCAATAACCACTTAAAAGGACAACTACCCTTTCGCAGTCTGGGATCTATCCAATAGGAAAAGGCGCTTCTTGCAGAGTTGGTCTTCCCATTGGTTAGGCCCTGAATATGGTCCATTGTGAATTTATATATAGATGCCATAAGGATTATGGGACAATTTGGATTAATATATAGATGACATAAGGATTATAGTGCATTTAGAATTTATATATGGATGCCATAAGGATTATGGTGCTTTATGAATTCATATATGGATGCCATAAGGAATATGGTACATTATGACTTTATATATGGATCCCATTAGTTATTAATTGTATAGATTGTAGATTATGAAATGTATTAAATGTATTGTACAAAGGGATACAATTCATCTACCTTCTATATTTAACTTAGATACACATTTTATGTAATGAAATGGGTTTTTCTTAAATTTTTTTGCGCTTCCACGGCTGGTTTTATGATGTTATAGATCTATCACTTACCGTAATTATACTAAGTATCAGCCTGAAAACTCGGACTCTGTTTATACTCGAGTCACTCACCTTTGAAGATCAGGTCCTCTCCATTCTGGCAGCAGCGTCCTCTCCATTCCGGCAGCCGCACGATCAGTCCATGTACTGGCGAGCTGGCCGACGTCACTACCCGGCGCCAATTAGTGACGTCAGCCGGCGCGCCAGTACATGGACCGATCGTGCGGCTGCCGGAATGGAGGGACGCTGCTGCCGGAATGGAGAGGAACTACCAGCACACAGTCCCAGGAAGCCCTTGGATGGAGGAGAGCCCACAGATCCTGGATGAAGAGAGGTACAAGCTTACAGGTACAAACTTAACTGGGTTTGAGGTTGAGGGTGGCATTCAAGATGTTTTGGAAACTACAACTCCCAGCATGCTTTATTAGCTGGGAGTTGTAGTTTCCAAACATCTTGAATGCCAAGTGAGGAAACTACAACTCCAGCTAATAAAGAAGCTGGGAGTTGTAGTTTCCAAACATCTTGAATGCCACCCTCAATTGGCATTCAAGATGTTTGGAAACTACAACTCCCAGCTAATAAAGCATGCGGGAGTTGGTTTCCAAAACATCTTGATGCCAAGTGAGGGTGGCATTCAAGATGTTTGGAAACTACAACTCCCAGCATGCTTTATTAGCTGGGAGTTGTAGTTTCCAACATCTTGAATACCAAGTTCTACCCTAGGTTTATACTCGAGTCAACAAATTTTATTAGCTTTTAGGTGAAATTGGGTACCTCGGTTTATACTCGGGTCGGTTTATACTCGAGTATATACGGTAGTAGTGAGATGATGTATATGTAATATACAAATAAAAATTACACAGGCACTGAACACAATCAAAACAGCACAAAGGTCAGTTCAAATAAATAACTTTTTTTATTAGAGAAAACAAAGTAAGCACCAAAACTGTGAGTATGCTGTTACATATATCATATAAAAGAAAAGTGATTTCAGGACAAGTATTTTAGCTTAGACCATAAAAAGAAAGGCCAAAAACCTAAGCACTAATTCAAAGGAGAAGAGGCAAGAAAGGAGTCCAAATGTCATTTAATTTGATTGTATTATATATATATATAATTATAATTATATATATATAATATAAGAAGAACGAACGGTGGAGCAATCGTAGGACCTTTAACAAACTTGAAAACTTTACTCCACAAACATCAATGCGTTTCGGCCTACGAGTGCTCCACCGTTCGTTCTTCTCATATGGCATCACTTGGACGCACCGGGAAATACAGGCGAGAGTGCGAGACCCACAAACTGTATTTATAATATATATATATATATATATATACACACACACACACAGATATATATAAATGCTCGCTTTTAAAAAAAATTATACTTTTGTCACTCAATAAATACTTTATAATAACTGAGAATAATATGGTATTGTAAATAATGATGTAATTTACAATAAAATGTGCATTTTACAGTTTGGGTTATTAAAGCAATCTCATCATAAAAAGCTGAGAGCTAGACATTTGACCCAGCTCCTATATTAAGATATTATACAAAGCTAATAAACGGTCCGTAAAGTAATAAGTATACACTTTTATCCACACATACTTAATTAATACACATACAAATTAAATTTAACTCTGTGTCTAAAAAAGGAAACAATACTTCCAGAAACAACGTGCTGTCAGAGGGGGAAAATCTATTTAAAGGTAGACTGCATATAAATTAACTTTTTACCCATTTACATTTCTAAATGTAGATACAGCTTTAAGATACATATGATACACAGTGTACTGTACATGATACTGTTGTTGACCATTAACAGACATGTAGTACTGTAAGTATGGTTTCCTTTTAATGCAGTTCATGATAACATAAGCAATGAACAAAAACATAAGTAAAAAAAAAATTCTTTGCACTGGGATATTTAGCCACCTCCTTCATAGAATATGATGTTTTTATTTTACATTTAGGCAGAATACATAGAAACATGCAACACTTACATGACACACACATATATATAATAAAAGATATATTCTGGGTTGTATTTAGTGGCATTGAAGACTAGGAGCGCAACCTTAAGCACTCCAGCTGTTAAGAGAACAAAACTACCAGAATGCCCTGCCAGCAGACCTGAATGCTAGTAGTTTGTTCTCTAACAGACTGCAGGTTACGTCTTTAATCTATGTTAGCTGGGGGGAAAAAATAAAAAATAGGACTCCCACATGCAATGCCAAATTACATGACAATCTAGTAAACCTGGGAACCTTTATATGACAGGTGTCAGTTCTTATTATGTACAATATAGGAGAAGTTCTCATAACCACAGGATTTATGCTTCTACCTTCCAGAATACAAGTCGCATATGCGGTTTGCCAGTTTTTGATTACCAATATATACGTTATGCGCTGTATGCTATGACACTAACACTAAACCCATTCAGACATGTTCACTGACTGCAGAGAATCCCATGAACACCCCCTTGTTTTACAGAATGCTGAATGAACAGCACATCTGGGTACCTTGTGAGGGTTAATTATGCATTATCTGTATTGGAAAGGTATTAATATTTAAAACTTGCTATGCAAGCTGTGATATGGTAAATTCATGCAATCCTTTTTTTTTGCTGAATCTTTGAAGCATGGCTTCAAGTGACCTTGGCAGTTAATTCTGACATACCCCCCCATGATCCATTTGGATCAGAGTTAGTCTGGGTACACCCCATGCAATTTTTCATCCAGGCCAACCACTCAGCCGGGACAAACCACTGTAGGTCACGGTGAAAAATAGCTGTGGCCTACAGTTTGCCACGAACAATCGTAATTTACCAGCATACCAGATGGCCTGATCTGTCCATTAGAACATGCAGAAATAACGGTCAATCGGACCGAAAATATGCTTGTGTGTACCCAGCCTTACTTTGCCTTTTAAAGAAGAATGCATTCAGCCTCATTTATATTTTGGCTTTTATCTTAAGATTTGTATCAGACTACTAAACTAAACTAAACTAAACTCGATTGGTAGTCTGTCTGAAGCTGCTGATATTTCAGTTTCACCTATTGCCTGGGCTATTGAAAACCATGCATTTCGATACAAAAAATATGTCTATCAGCCCAAATATCAGACTGTGTGTAAACAGCCTTAAGCTGGGTACACACGAACAGTCAGCCAGGACGAAGGACTGCCAGTCGCAGCCCACATGTAATTTTTGTTGGCCTATACACTGAAACATCGGTCGACTGGGCCGAATAATTGCATGGTGAATACACAGCTTTAATCTAAAACCATCCTGTAGATCCACACTCCTGTCAGTTACGTTTCAAGTTACCGGTTTATTACTGGTTTTAAAAGAAGAAATAGACAACTTTAGGTACTGTAGGCACACGTCTAGGGGCGCCTGAGGTTGGAGGGACGGCTGTCAATCTCCTCCCTCCAATCCAACTCCTTTATAGTCTATTTTCTTCCCCAAAAAAGAGAAAATGGGTGTGGTTAAGGGGTGTGGTCTGTGTTTAGAGGTGGGGCTAAGGGCACCAGGCTCATTGGGCCTACAGGCTCCTGAGGTGTAAATCCAGCCCTGTAACCACCACAACATGTTTTTAATGTTTACTTCTCATTTAAAAGTTATAATCCCCAAGAGTCCCAGCTGTGTATTTTACAGAACAGTGGTATAAAGAGGTTTTTGTAGTGTATGTAGTTTCATGGTTAGTAAATGATCAGAATGTTCAGTACTGTGCGTTTTATGCAGGTGTAAAAATACTTTCACAAATACAAATTTTAATTATTTTCATATGGTTAAGAGACACTAATCATGTACCAATATGATTCTGTATGTGATAGAACATATGATTCTGTATGTGATAGAACTGAAATACTGACTTCCTGTTTGCAGGACCCCTAATAGGGACCTTTATGGTCTTGCCCTTGACCCAGCACCTGGGTTGATTCAGTTGCTCAGTAGAGATCTGAGCATCTTTGACCCATCCAACAGCCAATCAGTAGAAATTACTGTTAGGAACATTCCAATGATGTGGTGCATCCTGGGAAGAAGAAGGACTGTTAGAACCTGAAATTGCAGCTCACTAATGTCAACAGCAGGGGACAGCAAAGGGTATGAACTGATTTTTCAAAATGGGAGAGAATATGTAGAATAACTAAGAAGGCATTACACAAACTAACAATTTGACAAATATTGATAATTTCCACTGAACTGCCACTTTATTAATTCTTCTAATTAATAATGGTTTTTACAGCTAATTCACTTACAGGACAAGGTAACTAGCAGTGCTAATGGTCTCCAAAATCTACCACTTCGCTGCAACACAGTCAAATAAAGCAGTTTAGCTGCCTCTGCAACCCTGAGCCAACTGCTACTAAATGTATGTATGTATGTATGTATATGTTTATTTATATAGCGCCACTTGGGGACGCAGCGCTGTACAGTATAAGAATAAAAAAATGTTTTTAAATATCCCCAAGCAGGAAGCAATGTGATACTTTTAAACTGGGAACTCACATAGGTGCTGACTGCAGATTATTTTTTCTTACAAATGCTTGTGCCAAAAAGTGTTAGAAAACACAGCACACTATGCTAGGTTAATTATCTGGCTTTGTTGGGCTGGTGTGTACAAAACATATTTCTGGTCATTATTCACACACGGCCTTTCTGCTCTCAAGCCACCACTTAAGCTGGGTAAACACTTGAGATTGAAGCACACAACCTGCATTTGATAAGGCATAGTTCGTTTCTCTACCAGGTCAGACTATCAGCGATGCCCTAACCAAATGGCCACACGCATATGATTATTGTCCGGTACAGCATTCATGTGCAGGGTCACACATGTGTACCCAGCTTTAACATGAATATCACTGCTATCAAACACACAAACTTACAAATTATAATAAAAACATGAAGGCAATGGCAAATGTGTTCAAGAAAGAACTCTAAGCACACTTTAACTTTGTAAAAACACAGATTCAGGCGTACACATGTATATATAAAGGTAATAAACTAGATATGTCTAAATTTATAGAAAATATATTTCCCCACTTATATCTGCTAATTTCAGAATTAAAGGGAACAATTTGTGCTACATCATCTGAGATGACATTTCTATTAACTATCTAAACACAAAGGGTGCTGTAATAAATGGTGCAAAATTTATGAGACTTTCCTGCAGCAAACGAACTGCAAACCTCCAGGAACCAAGTAAAAAGTCAACATCTGATTGGTTACTGCAAATTAATAGCACTGGTACATTTTTACAACTAATTGCATCAACCCCTATGTTTTGCTCAGCAATTACAGATACTCATTTTCACTCTGTGCTGCTTTCGCCCGCCACGAGCCACTATTGCCGCGACCGACAGACATTTGTCCCTTTGTGCCTTATTTTAATAAAGGATTGACACAAAAAGGAAATCTGCTGAGATGACATCCGGCCTCATAGGCAGTGCTGTCTCTAAGATGAAGTTGGCAGGTGGAGGAGCTGCTCATTAAATATGCTAGATACCACTTTTGCCAGCAGTGAGGAAAAAGTAGGTAATGTGGTCAACTGTGAGATTGTCTGTTTTCATTTCACATTTTAAACAATCTAAATAACCTGGTCTTTATTTTTGATGTATTTCAATTCTTTGACTATTTCTAGTCTGGTTGGTCATAAGCTCAGCATGGAGGACTGTGAGAACTGTAAAGCTGGCCATACACTACCTCAATATTCAAGATGAGACATTTGAATGTCAAATACACTGTAATATTGAGTGCAACAGCAGTTTTACCTGCCCATGTTTCCCGGCTGGACCAGGTTTATGATCGTAATTACAATCATAATATCGATCACAAAATGATCTGGCCAGTTGGTTGCTGGAACTTTGCTTGAACATTGAGAGGAAAGTTTGTAGTGTATGGGCAGCATAAAGCCTAGTGATTCAGTGATTATGAATGTGTTTTGCGGTGTGATTTTGAATTGAAAAGCGCATGCAATATAGCTGGCCCCATTGGCTGCATTGCACACCTGTCCTAAAAATGTCAACACACTTGATTACCATTTTTGGTGTGGATTGCAAGCGCAATGATTTAGGACTTTTTTAGAACTTGCAAGCACAAAGATAAACCGCATCGCAAAAATAACAATGTGTTTCTTGCATGTAGCTATGGGTGATTAAGTCTTTACTTACGTTTTTTTAAATTTTTTTTTATTGCTATTATTGCTGTTGCTATTAAAACCAATACCTGAATGTCAGGGCAAGTAAAAACAAATTAAGTGACATTTAGGTTATTATAAAAGTGCCTTAAAGGGAAAAATAGTTAATTAAGGCACATCTCACTGACTGCATAGATCCTCTGCACAACAGCAGGGAGTTACCTTGTCTTAACAAATCCAGACAGTTGATAACAAAATCACCTGTTTATACAAACAGCTGGAGCTTCTGCAAATGTCTAGAAATATTTTTAAACTTTATACTCTCTTGGAGTGGCTGTTAAGGGTAGCTTCCAATGCAAACATGCAAATAAAATAAAAATATCTTTGAAGGCCCTCAGCAAAGGGACGATAAACTAGCTATTTGAAATGCTATTAAAGGGCAATTTCACTCAAAAAACCCACCACTTTTCTCTAAATTGTCTATCACCCTCCCCAAACCCCCCTTCTGCATTATTTCCATGTTCCAAAAACGCTCCTGAACTTTCTTACCTGCTTCTGTTTTAAGCTCATTTCAAGCAAAAACAAGAGCAGGGGACAACAGTCCATCTTCCTTCTTGGTCACAGCTGTCAGGTGATTGGGTGTGACATCACGTCACGTCTTAACTGACAGCAGCAACCAGGAACTGGAGCAGCAGAGGCAGCGAGGGACCGGGTCAGGTAGCAGTAGAAGTTCAGTAGCGTTTTTGAAACATGGAAATAACGTAAAAGTGGGGTTTGGGGGGGTGATAGACAAGGTTTTTTTTCAGCGGACATGCCCTTTAAGATATTCAAGCTAAAAAACAAACTGAAAACATATCTATAAATGAGTACATGTAAGTAGCACATACTCTAAATAGTGTGTGTTGTTGCACACTTTCAATTTAGTTCTTGTTTTGCTCAGGATGAGCAACCCCCTTTATAAGACATGACTCTCTGTGAGGCCAAGCATGCTCAGTAATGACTATGAGTCAGTGCTGGGAGAGGGAATTTTCCACAATGCATTTACCACAATGTAACAACTGTCACCATTCCACTAACAGAAAAACTGCACACAGCAAAAGAGTTTATGATAATAAGGCACTTGATGTCCAGCTAAAATGTATGCTAAAAGGGGAAGTTCAGTGCATATTCTTTTAAGCAAATAAAGAAGTATTTTCCCATGCCAATGACCTTAACCTGCCCATTCAGCATTTTGTCTGTGCATAAATAAATGCTTCCATAATGCAGACATCCTGTTGCAGGATCCCTAATAGTGTCTGTAATGGCCTTGACTCCGCCCCTGGGTTGATTCAGTTGCTCAGTAGATATCTGAGCAGGTTTGACCCATGCAACAGCCAATCAGTAAAAAAAAAAATAGAAAAACTCCCAAGTGGTGCATTCTGGGAAGAAGCAGCACTGTTACAGTACATGTCACCTCACTAACAACAACAGAAGGGCACAGCAAAGGGTATGAAATCAACTAATTTTTCAGAATGGAAAAGAATGTTTAGCATAACTAGGTATGCATAACACAAACTAAAACAAAATATATATATATATTTTCCACTTTTCCCAAAATATGGGACTGATTAATAAAATCTAGTTTCAAGTAAGGGGCAATTAATTTATTTTTCAGTTTAGATACCCTATAAGGCATAGACATCTTCAGCTCTTTGTTGTGGAAAATATACAACTGCACATTGCCAATACACACACAGTCAATTTCTAATACATGCCTTGGGCCTTGATTTCTTCCCTAACATTGTCAGTATAAATGGCATTTGGTATGCATTGCACAGTACTCTGTTGAAGTTCTAGTACTAGAACTTTGAAAATTTGACTCAAGGTGTCTCAATCCCCATGGTATATTATCTTTCTGAATACCCCCATCCCTACATATTTACAAAAAAACTATACTTATCTTAAAATAGCATTAGTGTTGGAATACACTGTATCACTTTTCCGAAAAAGTATTGAAAGTGGGATCTAAGGGCCATATTATAAAGGCATCACATATTTGTGAGCCTTTACCAACAAACACTGTGATCATTTTTACAATTTTGTTTGCATTTTTTGTATTGTGCCGGGGTTATAAAAGAGCATCCTCTTTGTGCAAAACGGCAATATTGCACTGTATTTTGCTACCAAGGGAAAGGGCTCTTACCACATCTCCTAATTAAATTACACCTTGTTTGCTGGATGAAAAATTCCAAAATAAGAACCAACATAAACAGAGTATAAATGTAATACACAAGCACTGCCTTAAGGCCCACCATCATTATTAATAATCAGCCAGGACACTAAACAAATTACTTATGTATCACACCGTTCCTCCAAACTACAGTACTTTGTTTTCTTGCTCACCATTTCCAGTCAACACACAAGAAAGTAAAAATGGGGACTATAGAGAAGTTTGTGCTAATTCATAATTCATTCATACCATCAACATTCAACAGGAAAGTCAAAAACTGATTGGCTCATATTGTAAAACAAGAGACATGCTATGTACTGCTAACCCAAGCCTATTGTGTATGTTAGCAAACATGTCCTTTTTACTCTGTTATGTCCAATAGAGGTATTGGTGACAATAAAATGTATGCACACACCTGCCACATTAAATCTGTAATACTTAGAAATAAAAAACAGTTAATTTTCCTGTTACCTGTATTTTATATTGGCTGTGTGTGGACATATCAAATCTTCTGTGTGGTAATAAAACTTTATTTTGTTTTTTAACTGCAATGGATACATTCTGCCAGATTTTTGTGTACAGGCATATACATCTCTGCAGAGGTGTGTGCTAATGAACAAGCTTAAAGGGAACAGTGCTGTGAAGAATTGGGAGATTCATGACAAAGTTGAAGAAACCAATCAAAAGAAACTATAAAATTGAAACTAAAATTCTGTATGATACAATAGGATAAAACTTTCTAGCAACGTACTGTTCTTCAGAATGATTTGGCTTTGTGGAGAGACTCATACTGCAATGGATGTGGTATTAACTGGTCAGTTTGCTTAATTTTGTGCAGTGATAAATGGTAAAGCAGGCTGGTCTTAGTTCTGGAATGGTTGAGGCACTGATGCAGATTATATCTGAGTTATTTGGTCATTTTTAAAGGACAACAATATCAATAAAAATAACATCACTCCCATTACATTCCCACACTTCCAGCAGCTGAAATCTCTCACATTTACAACTGTGCTGCCCTCCCTTAGATATAACACAGCAAAGATAAGTGCTAAAAGCCCGCCTCCTAGATGGTCCAGGGCCATGGTTAACATAACACTTGTCATTGGCTGGTGGGAATGTCTGTTACAACCTCTCTCCTTTTACTCTGCCAGTCAAACAAACTTGAAATATCCTGTTGCTAGGATACAGCCTACATAATCAAGCTGATGCAGGATGGATGGAGGAGTGACAGTTAGAGGCAGACAGAATTGTTACTCCCCCTTCACAGCATAGCTATTTGAAGGCAGAGAGAGGCTCGAAACCAGGGGGAAAAAATTCCCTTAAAAGGGAAATAAACGCTACAGTGATTCCTTCAGTAAGGGCCCAATTTGCAACTTTATGTACTGTTAAACATGCTAACACAAAAAATGGTGTCATAGTGGGTGCTGCTCCACCTCTTCTTCCAAAACTGCTCTGTGGCTGGTAATAACTTTGATCAGCCAAATATTAAGTCGGCACCAACCCCATCTTCAATGGGAATGCTAGCTGCAGGGGACTATGGGAAACAGGAAGCAGCAATTAATGATAAGTTTAACAGTATGTATTAGCATTTTTAAAGTGAAAAAGTGATATTGGTACCCATTACACAACGAATTACCTATCACTTTCTTTAATTTCATTCTCCTTTAATACAGTACATGAGATGGCCACTACATGCAAAAATGTACACCAATTAAAATATACGTACACATATAAACACACAAAAAAAAATTAATACTACAACTTTATGATGTATAAATAATTATTTCTTGCATTTTCCTTTAGAAATCCTGCATGGAAAAGTCAGTAATATTGCGTACAATTTCATTAAAATTAAACCAACATAAAACCAACAAAAATAATTGTAAAACAGCAAACTACTTGTTCATTATTACGTGTGTAGTCATTAACTTTCTTTAGAGTAACCATGAGCAGCGACATCATGAAATATCCATAAAACCACATGGAAGAGATCTAAGGCAATCTTCCCTCTGAAAATCAAATGAAAATCAGATAATGGATACTCTGGGCATATTATGTCTGCCTTCCATCAGCGACCTCTTGGAATATTGCCCTACTGTTATATTATATCAGGGGTGGGCAATTAAATTTCACTAGGGGCTGCATGAGAAATGAGAATTGTCACAAAGGGCCAGACCAATAGGTTCAGCTCAATTCTCATTATAGAGGTTGGAAATCTGTGTTTTATAAAAAAAAAATTAATTAATATACCTGGTTCATTGCAATTTTTTTTTATATTATTACTTGCAATTTTTAATAGACGGTGTGTAATATTTTAGATCCATTCCATCAAATTCAATTAATCAATTGAGTCATATTTTTTCCATAAAATAAACACAATACTAATAAATCAATTATCCAGCCTGAGACAATCTATTAATATTAAGATTTTTTTGGGTACAGGTCTAGTATTGAGGGGCCAGTCAGGGACAGCCAAAGGGCCGCTTGTGGCCCCCGGCCTTACTTTGCCCAGGTCTGTATTATAATATCCACATATCCTTAATACATAGTAAACAGAATACAAACTGTTATTATTAAGTACAGTATCTGATACTGTAACCGACAAAGGACAACCAGCAACAGTCTTTTTTCAGCCGTGCCTTAGAGCTGAATGAATTCAGTGCATACAGTGGTTAAAGTTGTAATTGTCCATGTAAACGCCAATGTCAAAAATAAATGGTTACTATAGTGTTCTTAAAAATATACCCTTACCCCATAACTGGCCAAACATTTTAAACATAGTCAAAAAAGTGCTCTGGAATCAGGGAAAATACTTCAGCTATTACATACGAACAGTCAAGTTTTGAATAATTCCGTTCCATTATCGACTGTCATGTCTACCTTAATTGCAGCTACTTAAGTAACATCTGTACATTCAGTGCTGCAATTTCTTCCCGATTCATCTTCATTTGCTTTGATTGTGCAGATCTGCTGCTCCACAATCTCCACGTTCACAGGGCAACATCTTTTACCTATTTACATCCAAAAAATAATAATTCAAACTTTTGGTATATTAGTTTTTTTACTTAAAACCTACATGTTGAAAAACTTGTGTTTGGGCATTTTTGCACAAATTTTTTTTTTAAAGGGACGGTATTTAGAGCATGCTGGGAGGAAGAACTGAGTATTTCTACCTTCCATTGTTCTTTTAAGCAGAGCAGTACGTAGAATATAGCTTTAGGTATTTGTGAAGATTCTCATTCATCCAGGTCATAGTATATCTGTGGCACACAGTTAGATCAACTGGACTTAAACATCTTCAAGAACTAAACTTCAAGTCCAATTGATCTAACTGTATGCCACAGATTTTCCATGCTGCTTCCATTCCCATAGCAAGTGTTTTTACTCTAACACTTAATCACAGGATAAATGCTATTGGATGTAGCTCACTATTTTGAGACACCGCTCATCTTTACTGCACATGATCGCCAATTCTAGCTGTCTCACTGAGTTTGGGAGGGCTGAGCACAGAGAGAGGGGGGATGCATACTAATGCATAGTGGGTTGAACAGGACATGACATATGGTGAAAGGGAGCACTGGAAAAAGAAATTCCTGACAGCTTTAAAAATACAAAAAAGGATAAAGGCAAGTGATATTCTTCACTGAAGTTTCCATTTAAATAACTTTGTTAAATAAAACATGTTTCCAAGATAGCATGCAATTCAATTGTTATAAAATTTCAACCCAAATGATTATGGACGGAAAAAATTCTAATACACCCAGGTGGCAGCATTAAAAGCTGAAAAAAATTGCTAATAATTTGCAGGAACCAATCATATTGTATCTATCCACATTAACCCAGTAAAAGGCTAACATCTGGTTGGTTGTTGCAAATTAATAGCATGACCAAACTTTTGTAGCTCTTATTGCATACTTGACAAAACAGGATGATTTATGAGGTATTACCACTTAATTCTCCCAGTCTGTGCATGGCAAGCTTTCTTCTTCATCATCTGATTCAGGAGATGCCTCTTTAATACGCCTCAGGGCTTCATGAATGCTTCGAGTTAGTGGGTCAGTGTCTGGTAAGAGTGTGAATGATTCTCTTAAAGCCTCTTTCTCAACTTTCTTCAGTTTAACTCCCTTTCTTATTTGTGCCAAAATGTTATTGCTGTCATCCTCATCGGGAAAAGGTGCTAAAGTTCGCTGCTCCACTTTTTTTAGATGAAAACTACCACGTTTAAGAGAAGCTAGAACTTCATCCATTGGGGAGCTCACTGCAATCAAGAAAATTTTTATTACAATTTTCTGTTTGGTCAAGAAGAAATAAATTATATTAGTGATGCTAAAAAGCAATAAACAAATACTCCATGGGTCATTTTAGTTAAGATTTGTGAGTGCATTAGCAAAAAAGGTGGATGAACCTTTTAGGTTGTTTAGCCTCATAACTAATATACTTCCTATAGATGAAAGATTCTGTGGCAGTTTAACAAAATTCACCCCTGGAATATGCTAGAATAAATAGCGTAGACATAGAGATACTAAAGTACTTTTCTTAACCATAACCCAAACTGGGTATGGGCACTCACGCTGCTACATAGGAAAAAAGTCGTAAAGACCAAGGTGACCTAAACGCTCATATCATGGGTGGTAGTTAAAACAAGAGCTTTATTCATATAGATGTTAAAATCACATAGTCACACATACAAAATATACAATATATAAAACCACATTAAAGGGACGGAAGCTGGTAGCCTGAAGGTAAAATATGTCCCAATGAGTCAGTTACCCAGAGGATCGCCATACACAATGTACATCCACATATACAATTACTCTACCCCGGCAAAAAATGTTAGATGGATAGCGAGAAAAACCAAGTGGATCTCACCCAGGATGATTCTATAGGAGTAGTTCTACGTCCCACCGACCAAAGGGCGAGGTGAGTATCAACTGCAGGCAAAGCAAATACCGGCAGGCATCCATCCTTCACACGCCCCGTATCATCACTCCAGGCTACACAAAGCCACAATCTGCTAGGCTGTACCGGGTAGATGGTCTTCGTAACTCACCGCTAACAAGCCACCACCGCTTGTTAGCCGATAGGCCACGTGCACCAAACTGACCTATCAGTGGAGCTGGTATCCCTGATTGTTTTATCGCCTATGGTACATTTGTTCAACACGGAGCAGTCTCCCTACTACAGACCCACCTTGCAGTCCCCTGCTCGGCATCACGCCTGGATCGAGAGGTATTGACTCCGTCTGGTTTGGGGTTAGGAACAGGTCAATGTGTGGCTACGCTGCTGTAACCTACCCCCAGACGGCTCTTCAGTACCGGACTTTGTCACCGCGGTGGTGGCTTGTTAGCTGTGAGTTACGGAGACCATCTACCCAGTACAGCCTAGCAGATTGTGGCTTTGTGTAGCCTGGAGTGATGATATGGGGTGTGTGAAGGATGGATGCCTGCCGGTATTTGCTTTGCCTGCAGTTGATACTCACCTCGCCCTTTGGTCTCCTATAGAATCATCCTGGGTGAGATCCACCTGGTTTTTCTCGCTATCCATCTAGCATTTTTTTGCCAGGGTAGAGTAATTGTATATGTGGATGTACATTGTGTATGACGATCCTCTGGGTAACTGACTCATTGGGACATGTTTTACCTTCAGGCTACCAGCTTCCGGCCCTTTAATGTGGTTTTATATTTTATATATTTTGTATGTGTGACTTTGGGATATATGTGATTTTAACATCTATATGAATAAAAGCTCTTGTTTTAACTACCACCCATGATATGACCGTTTAGGTCACCTTGGTCTTTACTACTTTTTTCCTATTTAGCAGCGTGAGTGCCCATACCCAGTTTGGGTTATGGTTAAGAAGGGTACTTTAGCATCTCTATGTCTACGCTATTTATATATTGTTTACCATTTTTTTGCACCAGTACCTATTGTACTTAGCTGTGGATTATTTATACCTACTTTTTGACACTTTTCCCAGTAATTCATATGCTAGAATAACACAGCAAAATGTAAAGTCTAACCATTCTTTTTCTGTTTGGGCTAGCCTCCTATCATTATTGGTTCTTTACCCGCCTGTCCTTATTGCTGTGTTTCACCAACATATTTTGCCACCAGGTGAATTGCTCTTCTGAAACATCCCATACTAAATTGTGAAGGTCATATGTCCACTAAACAGTGTATTGAAGTAAAACACATTACCTTTTCTTTTTTGAATTCCCTCAAGTGCCCCTGTTTTCTTTAGCTGCTTCCTAGCATTGAGAAGCTGGCTGCTGTCAAATAACTGAGACAACGGGCCTGAAACAGGCTTTCCAGATTCTGATTCTTCGGATTCCTTCTTTACATGAATAACTCTTTCTGGATCAGATTCCTCTTTTGCAGGAGGTGGTGGAGGTGGTGGGGGTGGTGGCGGCGGTGGAGGAGGTGATGAGCAAGGCAAGGAGCAGGGCTGTACACTCTTAATTTCTGGTTCATGTTTTTCATGGGTAAAAGTAGGAAGAGAACTTACTGGGGGCAATTCAGAGGTAATGTCATTAGGAGATAATGAACTGCCTTCATGTTGTGCCAGGCTTGCTTGTTTTGGGGCCTTTGGAGTCTGAAACACTGCAACTTCCCCTATGTCAGATAATCCATGAGTCTGAATACTAACAGAAAGGGAACGTGGTTCATCTTCATTGGGGGCTGGGCAAGCTGTACCTTTTCTTCGTCCATGGGATAAACGCAGTCTGGCTGATTTAAGTATTACTTGTCCAGGGTGACGCTAAAGATAAAAACCCAAGTAAACAATTAGTGACCAAAATTCAAGATATATCTAACCCCGTCTGCAGTATCCTTCAACGGATAGGCTTCAGGACAATCAGTTTGCACATGTACCAGCTAAGCTGTTGATCTAAAGCAATTGGCGTATCGCACAAGGCGCTGCTGTCATGGATAAGTTCAGATGAACAGCATACACCCATTTTGTCTGCAGTTCTTCTGCAGTTTACAGGTGGCTGGTGGTTTAGGAACTATATTTTAGACATTTTTATCCAGACACCATTTCCAAGTTAGCTGAACACAGCACAGTACTAAATAAAAACACATCTAAACCCATTAGTCTTTATTGAAACATTTTAATTAAAATTAAATTAATCTGTTTGTTAAGAAAACTGGCAATGCTGATATGTTTAAAGCAGTGTACTCATAACTTGGATAACAATTAGGTGAAGCCGACAAGTTAAGGGGCATTAGGGGTACAAATTGGATTGTATTGGGGGTGTCATCGAAAGTCTCCCAGTTTTTTGAGTGGTTACAGTTGACAAATGATACATGTAGCATTTTTCTGCAGCTAAACATCTGGACCCGCTCAGAAAACACTACAATACCGTTTGTGTAAAAGTAGCCTAACGGCATAGTTTATAACTAACTCAGTGCACACAAGCCTACGATTATCATGTGCCTGGTGCTCTCACTCAACCACTACATGACCCATTTAAAGGGCATGTCCACCCCCAAAAGTATAATCCCCCCAACTACTGGCCCCATCATGTAGTGTAGTTTAATCCTTACCTCACATCCCAGCTCTATATGGTTCTCCTGTAGTCCCCCCCAAAGTCCCAAAAAATGCCCACCAGGAGGCTAGCAGGTCCATATAGGACACTGCCTGCTACCTGGCCTCCCGGAGATCTTTGCCATGCGTATTCCATCCCTTCTCCCCCCTCCCTCCCCCTCCCTCTCCCTCCCGTTCTGCTATCCCTCCCCGTTTTATACTGTATTCCCCCATGTCTCCCAGCCCCAACCGCATATTTTTTATTTTTAGAAAGCTCCCCAATCTTTTACTTACCTCTCCGCTTTCCTACGCGGAAGTGAGCTGCCGGCAGCCGCGTCTGTGATTGGCTGAGCGGCAGCGGCTGCCGGTCCCGCCCCTCTGCTTGCATTTCCTCGCAAGCATAGGGCCGGGAGCGCGGCGCAGGAAAGAGGGGAGGTAAGTAGAGTTTGGGGGGCTTTCTAAAAAAAAAAATAATGCGGTTGGGGCTGGGAGCCCAGGGGGGATCATATATCAGAAAATCGATTTTAGGGTGGACATACCCTTTAAGTCAGTCTCTGATCAAAAAAGTCTTATAACAGGGAGGGGCATCAGTGAGGAACAAACAGAAATGATTACTGAACACAGATTGTCTAAGTGTTATCAGCCACTAACTATGCAGTAGAATATAGGAATATACTATTACAAAGAACACACTTAAAATGAATGAATATTTATCTGTTATTGACCTGTTTAAATGTGCGCAGCCTGTCCAAAGTTTTCTGGCGTTCTTGACTGACCCAAGTGATTTTCTGTTCCTCTTCATCTTGTTGCTTGTCTCGCTTCTAAAAGTAATTTAAAAATAGATTCAACCGTTAAAAAAATTTTGTAATACAATTGGGTTCAAGAACATTTAAAGCCTCTGCCAACAAAAGCTTGAGGTACCTAGGGTTCCTCAAGAGATAGTGGCAGGAACTGTAGAGATTGACCCAAATTTTACCATTTTTTTTATAATATAAAAACATTTATAGATATAATGATGTTATTTGCAGAAATTATGTATTTTAAAGAATTGATGACTGAGAAAGGAAGATATAAATAAATAAATAAAAATATAATACTTGTTGTGTGAGAAACACTGGTTGCGACAAATCGAATAAATTAACAGATTGTAAATTTTGGGGGCCATTCCCCAAAATTCCTTTTCACTACATTTAAGAACCCTTATCCCTGAAGACCCTATTCACCAAAGGTCAGTGTTCTCCCTAGGGTCTTTTAGCCGGGCGGCCCACCCGGCTACTTTTTCATGCCACCCAGCTGGAAAAAATTTCTAGAGGGAACACTTGTGATTTGAAAGAATTTAGATGTAGGTTTAATAGGTGTACCAATACACTTCCAAGATTATTTTAGCACATGTTAACTATTTAGCTTAAAATGTTAGCTTTTCTAAGATCCCTAAGGCCACAAAAGGGTGGCACATGTGCTTGTGCTGCTATATCACATCTGGGTTACCTTCAGATTTTGCCTAACGACAACCCCCTGCGGATGTTGCCCCCTGCATTCTACAACCATGGAATGCTGGGAGTTTTAGTTTTTAAACATCTAGTGAGACGAAAGTTAGACATCCCTGACCTATATAATGAGCAAAATGCAGTGCACATTTTTCCCCACCACCAAATTTCCCATCCCACCCCACCCGGCTACTTTTTCATGCCACCCGGCTGGAAAAACATTCTGGGGAGAACACTGCAAAGGTTTTGCAGCACATATTGAATAAGATTTTGGGGGTGGAAGTTGCAGAATCTCACCACTCTTAGAAAAGACCAGGTCCCCAGCACAAGTGCAAAAACAGCACAACTAGACACTAAATACCAAAAACATTACACAATTCCATGCAATGTTGCTGTAAAACTGGCAAAAACGGGAAAAGCCATTTATGTGCCTTTTGCTCCAATTGTCCTCCATTGCAGAGGCAATTTTTGGGATGCAAAGCATAACAATCGAGAAAACCCAGCGCCTGGCGCTATCCATCCATGGGTACAAGACTTCAGTCAGTCATTGCCTGCAAAGGATTTTCTATAGTATTAAAAATGACTTTTTTTTCAGTTACATTTGAGCCCTTGAAATGAGGGGATTCCTAAAATTCTTAAACAATATTTTTATTCAACACATGAAATTTAAGCCAAAAGTCTGCATCTCAATTGATTCATTCCAATTCCATTGTAATGACGTACAGAAAATTTTTATATAAACGGTGTCCGTGTTCACATATTGATGAACCTAACTGTAGGACAGTAGGCAGCTCTTTATTAAATCTGTGTATCTGATAAGATTGAATCCAGTGGTCTACGTCCACCCTGATCTATTTAAATAGATTATTGGAGTAGTAGTTTTAATGTAAATATTATATTAAGAGAAAATGTTAAAAAATCGTCTCACCTGTTGCACAGAATGATGCGCTCTGTATTCTTCATCTGTATGCAAACGTTGCTGGGTCTTTTCACTGTGTTTTGCTATGCAAATTTCCTGAAATGTCAATAAATGTAAAAGAGGAAAATAATGTTAAAAATGTACGAAAAAAAAAGAGCTAAAAAATTAGATTCTTTAAAATTTCATTAAGACTAAATAAGTCACAAATGAAATGTGTATGAAATGTGACTAAAAAAATTACACCTTGGGTAAGGCGCTACAATAACAGAAAATATCAACTTTTTTTCTATCTTTCATGCCGTTAGCCTGTTTAGGCTGGGCAAAACTTTTTGTTGCATTTACAGTCTGGTTATTAAATGCTTTGGTTCAATATGGGAAGAGAACTATAACTCTCCTTTAATAAATTAAATGGCAGTTACTGATTAAACATTAATGCATTTCAGGATAAAACTAGCCTTTTTATTTACCATAAAGAGATGTCTATAAAAACTCCACTATGAGAGACAGAACTAAAGCTGGGTACACACCATCCAATGATTTTGCCCCAACGACCGACGTTTCATCGTATTGGTGGTCAGGCCGAAATATTGGATGGTTTCTTCTTTCGGGTGCCGACCATTCAAATCAGACGAACACACGATTGGTCAATCGTGTGGTCCTCTATGGGCCACATGCTCAGTCACGGCAAACTGTTGGGCGCAGCTTCTTTTGCCACGACCGACAGACCTTCATCCTGGCCGAACGGTGGGTCGGGACGAAGGATTGGCATGTGTTTACCCACCTTAATACTTCATTCTTATTTAGAAACGTGACATTTATTTTACAATACCTTCCAAGCTACGACATTTTTAACAGTTAAAGCAAAAGGTGTCCAATGAAAACAAAAGAATCTATATCAAATGTTTATTATCTTTCCCTCAAGTGGATGACACAATTATGTAAATAGCTATTTTTCAGCTAAACGTTCATTTAGGGTGCCTTTTACGAGGGCTGCTTGGGTTTTCAAATGTAACAGAGGATTTAAACGGGGACTAAAGTCTCCAGACAACATTGTCTCAATAGACAGAGCACGATCACAAAGTTACACCAAGCGGTCTCACCTCTCCCTTAGCTGTGGCTGCTGGGTGAATTATGAAATTAACCTAGGGGTCAGCTCCCATTAGCTAGGTGACACCCAGCTAAGTGTATGCTGCACACTTCACAGGAAGCTACAGCCTTGCCTCTAGAATATGACATCCAATCGTATTACAGCACAGATAATGGCCTCTGTTAGTCACAGATCAAGCTAGAGCAGATTCTGACTCTCAGACACAGAACAGAGATTTAATAGTGTTACAAACAAACTCTATTACACCACATTCCTTTGTATTTTATACAAAAAACAAAATAATTCTTTGCAATTCATTTCCTTTTACTGATGGGGAACAAATCACAAGTCTGTGAATTTTAACCTGTGACCTGAGTGTTTTAGACTGCTGAACCATTACAACATACACAACATTGGGACCTGGAAAATGAAAGAATCTGATTGTATTAGGAACTGTAGGCACGTGCCTAGGGGTGCCTGAGGTTGGAGAGTCGGCTGTCAATCTCCTCCCACCAATCCAACCCCTTTAGAGTGTATTTTCTTCCCCAAAGAGAGAAAATAGGTGTGGTTTAGGGTGTGGTCTGTGGCTAAGGGTAAATCCGGCCCTGATTAAGTCTGATTAGAAAAGAATCTAATTGGTTACTATACAAATCAGATTATTTCTAAAAGAATCTGAGTGTAACTAATTCTGATTGGTTACAATTACATTCTTCCAGAAAGCATAACAATCAAATTCTTTCTGAAAGAATCTGACTGGTTACAATCAGCTTTT
Source organism: Hymenochirus boettgeri (assembly GCA_019447015.1). Taxonomy (NCBI): domain Eukaryota; kingdom Metazoa; phylum Chordata; class Amphibia; order Anura; family Pipidae; genus Hymenochirus; species Hymenochirus boettgeri. The sequence goes on along the minus strand of CM033469.1, from coordinate 359,816,045 downwards.
TTTTTTTTTATAGAAAGAATCTTCTTGGTATACCAATCAGATTCTTTCCCAATCACAATTAGTTACAATCAGATTCTTCCAGAAAGCATACCAATAAGATTATTTCTAAAAGTATCTGATTGTAACCAATTCTGATTAGATACAATCAGATTCTTTCAGGAAGTATCTGATGCTATACTAACCAATCAGAATTGGTTTCAATCAGCTTATTTCAGAGGGAGTCTAATTGGTTAGTATACCAATCAGATTATTTCTAAAAGAATCTGATTGTAACAAATTTTGATTAGTTACAATCATATTCTTCCAGAAAGCGTACCAATAAGATTCTTTCTGAAAGTACCCGATTGTAACCAATTATGATTGGATACAATCAGATTCTTTCAGAAAGAATCTGATTGGTATACTAACCAATCAGATTTTCTAAACAGAATTTGTTACATTCAGATTCTTTCAGAAAGATTCTGATTTGTTAGTATACCAATCAGATTATTTTCCAATTAGAATTGGTTACAATAAGATTCTTTTCAGAAAGAATCTGATTGGTTAGTATACCAGTCAGTTACTTTCTGAAAAAATCTGATTACAACCAATTCTGATTTGAAAAAATCAGATTATCTGTTCCCCAGACCATTTCCCAGATTACAGAGCCATTTAAAGTAAGTTACTATATCATTTCTACAAAAAACTTTCCAAAATTCCTTTAAACTTCAAATTTTCTAAAATTTCGGTGACCTTCAAAAATAGAATGAGTAATCTCGAAAAACAGTTTGATCGTGAGGAAAGTTATTTTTTTTTACACTTCTGGATGTATGTACGTTTTCCCAGACCATTTTCCAGGCCCACAGGGATTGTGGAACGGATTTTAGCAGTTTCGCCCATCTCTCAAAACCCTGGATTTAAATATCTTCCTGTATAGATTTATTAAAGCAAATCAATAAACAAAACAGAAAAATGTGATAGTGTTATATAACAAATATAAGATGGATAATGTCTGTCTTATCTAGATGTTAGACTGCACTTCCCCTCTAATACCTATTGGGGTACACCCAATAGGTTCCCTTCTGCCTCTGTATATTGTGTAAAATATTCATTTAGGGGATGTGACATTATTAGAACTAGGATTTCATAGAATTTCTTTTATTTTTGTTTTTAACATCTTGCCTTTATTTGTTGTACAAATCCCTACATTTTATAGTAGTGTGTATAAAGATCGTCTGTATCGACATATAGCTAAACATACACTCACATATTTCCCACTGTGCACCAACGGGCACACTTTTGCTAGTATACATACATATATATTTTAAGAGAGTATAAGGCAGTAACCAAACATCACCCTGAAATGGCCCCTCCTAATATCATCAACAAGACAGGAAATATGTCCTCCAGTACCCTCTGCTGCACGGACTGTATGAAGCATTAAACAAGGCTCAAGATGGCTGATGCAATAAGAGATGCAATGCTTTTGCTATTAATTTCCAGCAACCAATTAGATGTTAGCTTTTTACAGAGTTATTGCAGTTAGATAATATCCGATTGGTTGCTGCAGGTTAATAGCACAGGCAAACAGTTCCCCAGTCCTTTTTGGCATCTGTTTGTAATAGAAATAAAATAGAGGAATATATTAGCAATTTAACTTGCAGCCTTTATTTTTCCATTAGGATTAGTCTGGCAAACTCTGAATGCTTATTATTAAATCTACTTTATAACTGAACAAAAATATTCTAAATAAAAAATATTCCATGATGTGTTCTCTAAAAGACGCACAATACTGCATTATACCTGCTTTTTTATTACATTTGGCCCTTAGGGGAGCTAAAAAAACAAAACAAACAAAAAAAACAAACAGGTTAGATACCTTTTTATTTCGGAGGTAGGCTTTCTTAGCTGAAATGCGGCCACGCTTTGCTTCTAGCTGACGCAATTTCAATTGAAGCTTTCCCAGTTCTTCTCTCTGCATCTGGATAGAAGCTGCCATGTCCTCAGTTGCAAGCATTGCTTCCATACTTTCATATGTATCATAATAAACAACTTCTTCTGTTTTCTCTGTAAAGAGAAATACACTAAATTAAACAATTTGCCTTTTCTGTACCCTATATACACACACAAATACAGGGAGAAATACATTTCCATTTGCCCATCACATTTACATTGTCTACAGCAGTTTATCCCTACACTTGTTTTTCTATATCTGGTTGCCATTAGGAGCTTTTCAACTGGATTGGTGGAGAACAACACTTGGTAATGACTGACCTGCTTTATGATGTCAATGGGCCACTGTACTTAAAGGGGAACTGTGGTCCAAAAATGACTTGAGGTAAATTGATAGGAATTGCTCCCCTGGGAATTTTTGCTATTTATTTCCATTGTTTATTTTACATAGTTTTGAAGATATTTACAGGCCCCCCATGGCCCATTATCTTACAGCCCCATGTTGCCCCGCCCACTCGTGGGCGTCTAAGCCCTGCCCACTCATGGGTGTCTAAGCCCCGCCCACTCACGGGTGCCGTGGGTTACTCAGAACCCCCCCTTACCTTCTCTGGCAGGACTTCACACAGCAGAGAGGAGGAGGGACTTCCTGTCTCCCTCACACACTGAGGGAGTCTGAGGCTGTGCTCGCCGGCGGCACTGTGCAGGAGAAGCCTTAGGAATGTAACATGTCAGCCTCCCACCCATTAACTTTCTGGTCAGTCATTTCTTTATATCTTGGGCTATGGAGCACGTAAAGAGGTGGTTGATGGCTCGTTTTAAAAGGTAGGAATCTGGCCTTTCATTTAAACGTGTTTAGATACCACAGTTCCTCTTTAGGCACTATGGTTGAAAACAATACCGTGGAATTGTTTGGAATCCTCCGTCCCAGAGACAGATTCAATCCCTTTTAATAGCGGAGGAGGTAAATATAGTTCTCTATTTTTCATCACACCATAAGCTCCATTAGAATTATTGGGGTCCCTCACTTTGTTATAAATTATTTATGTTTGAAGAACAATGTACAAACACATGTTGCTCCTGTAGTAAAATACTTTAAGTCTCTCCACCTTGATAAAATCAAACTTTACATTACCCAGGTTTATTGCACCTGATATCTGTCGTTTAATGCTTTCAAGTTGAGCAGTAAGCAGCAACTCTTCACACTTCAAGATCTCAAACTGAACTTCGTATAACTGCAGCTGGTGATCATAATAGTCAGCCTCTAATTGATCTAGCATGGCTATAGCTTCAGTTCCACCCTGTAAACTCTGCATCTGAAAGAGAAAAACATGACTGTCAAAAACAAACCATACCAAGTAAGGATACCACTGCTCTTCAAATGTGTTTACCTCTATGCTTCTAAAGAGAATATGCTTAGCCTCATAATGCAAAACAGGAAAAAAGAAAGAGGTGCCAATGAATACAAGCACTAACTTTTCACAATGAGGATAAAAATAAGTAAGGATTAAAAAAGTCCAGGCAAAATGTAAAATACCAGTCGATGCAAAGAACATAAATATTAAACTAACTGCACTAAAATAATTGGTGTTTACTATCTTGAATTCTATTTAATTTCATTACTGGTGAAAAGTAGGCTGAAGGGATATAAGGATACTTCTGCAAAAACGGATATGCACAATTAAATCTTAAAACATCTAGGGGCTGAGGCAGTAAAAGGTGAAAAGATGGTCTCAATCAATCAGATATTATCCAATTGCCTCTCACTTCCTGAGTAGTGATGTCACCCAGAAGTGCAGAGGATGCGGAGCAAGCGGCCGCCGGACAAGGTAGGAGAAGGCAACTAAAAAAATAAAGTATTGGGGACTGGTTAGCTCCTCTGTATGTTTTTGGAATGGTCTACATTCAAGTAACCCCCAAGAAATTGGGGGTTACTGTGTGGGATTTACTCTACATTTAAAGGGTAACTAACTCAAAACAATACAGAATCAGGAGGATGGTATCTATTGTTAAAGATTACCTTCTGATTCTGTATTGTTTTGAGGCTTTAGTTGCCATTTAAATGGACAGAAGAATTCCCATACAGTAGTCCCATACAGTAATAGCCATAGTGGATTTGGCTATAACTATATGGGACTACTGTATGGGAATTCTGCTGTCCATTTAAAGGGCAACTAAAGTCTCAAAACAATACAGAATCAGAAGGCAGTAGTGGTTATATTTTCTACCCTCGGTTTATACTCAAGTCAATCACTTTTACTCCTTTTTTCAGGTAATATTAGGTACTGCGGTTTATACTTGGGTCGGTTTATACTCAAGTATATACTATAAATAATATCAATATATAGCACTATGGTTAATAAGTATATATATCTGCACTTTGTATATCCCCCATGAAAAAAAGCACCATGGGAATACACCACCAATAAGGCAAAATATACCAAACCTGGTAGCCTGTTGTAGAGAATACAGCCGTCTGGACACGTTTTGCTTCTTTATATAGCAGAGCTTTCCCAGCAGAAAGCTCACCTATATTCAGGAGCAAAACTTCTATTCAGTGTGGCTAATATAATTAGAAATTATTTGCGTTCCGCATTTTAAATCGCAATCGCATGCGGTTTTTAATAGTTAATGAAAAAACCGCATGTGCAAACGCAACGAAATTGCAAATGAAATTGTTTGCGATTGCGTTGCAGTGTGGCCGTGCCCTAATAAACAGTTTTCTTCCTTTCAGAGTATGCCCTGGACACTTATGCATAGTTGTACATACTCAGTGAATTCTCTCGCCCCTCTGCTTCTCCCCTTTAATAGAACAGTAAAGTAACTATTGAGTGCCTGTGACCTCTCTGTAATCAAAACTAAGCAGCCAGAAAACCAATTTTGCTAGGAAGGGAGGGCTGCAAAAATCAGGAAACAATTACTGCACAAATACAGGTGATTTTTGCACGTTTCAGGCAAACGTTTCAGCTATTAACTAGTTAGGAACTATAAAACCCATACAGATTTACCTTTCAGTATGAATTCTCCTTTAAGAAACTGTAACATATATTAGGGCTCGTTTACACTAAAAAAAATGACAGAAATGCATAGCATGCATTTGTCAGTGTCTGTCCATTTTATGCATGCATTTGTGTTAATTTTTTCACAATGCATTCTTCACAGATTTACATACAAAACACATGCAAAAAACAGACAGGAATACTACATACAGTGCGTTTTTAAAATACCACGAACCGCAACACAAACAGACACAATCGAAACGTAATAGTGTGAATGGTACTATTGAATTCTATGAGACCTTGTGTCTTAAAAAATGGTCCGTTCAGAAAAATACTCCAAAAATGGACCTAGTTTGAATGAATCAATAGGAAGTGTTGAGAAAACTTAAAGGATAAGTAACACCATCTACCCAACTTGATGTTAGTGGATAGCTGTATCTTTATGAAAAAATGTGGTGGTGATTATTTCTGTTTATCAACCACCCCTAACTTACATGCAGTGCTTTCTTGATTCTTTGCTGAACTTCCTTGAGCAGGACCTCCCCCACGTGATTCTGGATCACTGGAAATGCCGCGGGAGAGAAGGCTCTGTAAGTATGGATCTGGATTTGTTTGTTTTTTAAAAGAAATATTGCGGTAGTTGGGGGCGGGCAGGGGTTACCGACTTTACCTCCAAAGGATTTCACGCTAGGTGCAACGAGAGTATGGACGGTGGTGGTGGTGGGGGGAGGTGGGGGGGTGAACTGCGCATGCCTCAGACCTTGATGAGGACGGGTAGGGTAGATGGTGTACTTATCATGCAGTTTTTAAGTTATCTTTCCCTAAAACCCCTCTCCCCCAGTCCTTCCCTTAAACTATATGTTTTACAACCAATATCGCCTAGGGTGTATCTTTACTACTTGATTGATTTAATTTGTGAAATGCATTGGATGTTACAAATAAAACTCGGATGATGTTGAATAACTCATAACGGAGTTATTCAAACGTATAAATTGTTTAATAACAGATTATTTGTTTATTGTAACAACTGAAAACATACATACACCATATGTGTTTGAAACAAATAAATGAGTTTAAAAAAAAAAAAAAAAGTTTACCTTATCTTTAAGTGCATGTTTCTTTTGCTCTAAACAGATTTCTTTAGCACGCATCAGTTGTAAGGTTTCCTTGGCTACACCATACTGAAGCTTTTCTATGCGGTCAATTGCAGCAGCCCAGGCTGTCTTGCCAAACTTTTTTTGGTCTGCTCGCATTCGATCAAACACAGCTATAAATAAAGCAAAACAGTACGGTTATCTCTTCTCTGAGCAGCCTTTTGTCTATGTTCAAAAAAAAAAAAAAAAATTAGCAAAACCACATACATTGTGCACAGAGATAAGAACAAAAATCTGCAGCAAAAACAGGCCATTTAAACCATCGGCATGTGCCTTATAAAATCTCCAGTTTGGCAGTAAATAGATTTACCATATATACTCGAGTATAAACCAATACTTTTTACCTTTAAAATCATCTTGAAAGTTTCCCCTCTTTGGTTTATACTTGGATCTATGCTGATCTGGATGCTGCTGGACAAAATCGCATAGCCCTGGGAAAATAAAAGCTGTACCCTGTAACATAGAGAATCCTCTTGATTTCAGTGGGTTAGGCAATTGTTGCCCTGCTCACTCAGATCAGCCCAGACTGTAAGGGAAATGGAAAAAAACAACCTTTAAGTGTTCAGGCTGCACAGAAAGGTATGCAGGTCACATCTGTGTATGGGGCTGTGTATGGGACTTTCTATGGGGCTGTGTATTAAACTTTCTATGCGGCTGTGCATTAAACTTTCTATGGGACTGTGTATTGGACTTTCTATGGGGCTGTGTATTAAACTTTCTATGGGGCTGTGTATTAAACTTTCTATGGGACTGTATATTGGACTTTCTATGGGGCTTTCTATTGGACTTTCTATGGGTCTGAGTATGCAACTTTCTATGGGGCTGTGTATTGGACTTTATATAGGACTGTCTGTGGAACTATCTATGGGGCTGTGTATTGGACTTTATATAGGACTGTCTGTGGAACTATCTATGGGGCTGTGTATTGGACTTTATATAGGACTGTCTGTGGAACTATCTATGGGATTGTGTATTGGACTTTCTATGGGGATGTCTATTGGACTTTCTATGGGGCTGTCTATTGGACTTTCTATGGGGCTGATCTATTGGAACTTTCTATGGGGCTGTCTATTGGACTTTCTATGGGGCTGTCTATTGGACGGTTTATACTCGAGTATATACGGTACATTGTTTATTAATAATAAAAATGGCATGTAATAATATATTCTCTCTCTCTCTCTCTATATATATATATATTTTTGGCCATCATAATTTGCACAACAGTTTCTTTATGCTTGTGAACATCTTCACTCATCCATCTTATAGTATATCGCTGGTATTCAGTAAACCAAATGGACGTTTCGATAGTCATACTAACAGCTTTCTCATTACAGAGTGACTAAAAGAATGAGTAAAAGAATTAGAAGGCAATAAATAACCTGAAATGTGCCCCAATCAGCATATAACAGTAAGGTGTCAGACTCCTCCTAAATGCCAGGAGTTTATTGCATTGCAGCTAAGAAGTCTTTATAAAAACTGCTCACGGTATGGAATCAGAACAGCATTGTGCATGGTAGACAGGAAAGAGAACACTGTCTTCCCATATATAGCGGAGGTGTCAGAGAAATTCAAAAGAATTTTCAAGATACACTGTATCCGTCTGCTTTAAACCTAGAACAAAGATGCAAGAGAGGGAGCACACTATATGTGTAGAATCAACAATTTATTGCGAACAACACACGACATTTCAGGACTACAATGTCCCTTCCTCAGGTACCTAAGGAAGGGACATTGTAGTCCCGAAACGTTGTGTGTTGTTCACAATAAATTGTTGATTTATTGTCTGGCAGCAAGCCAACAGCGGTGTGCTACAGTGTTTCTGAACTGCACTGCTTTAAACCTAGCAAAACACTGAGGCGTATCCAAAAGACCCAATATCGGAACACTAGAAGAGCAACATTATATACGAAGTGCAGTAAAGAGTGATCTGATTTGCATGTGGGGAGACTAAACAGTAGCTGCACTAACATATGGCCCAGGCCAGCACAGAAAAGACTCGGGTCATCAACTTCTTGGACAAAGAATTTGGTTTAAAAGGGGTGTCAATTATGTAAAAAAAAAATGAAACCAATCCTCAACAGAGGTGCTTGATTGAGTGCAGATTAGGATACATTCTAGGGTATTTATTTCCAACACATTCTTGTAAAGTAATTCTGAATTTAGAAAGCCAGTTGAATGACTAACGAAACCTCTTTAAAGGGCATGTCCATCCCCAAAACTATAATCCCCCCCACTACTGGCCCCATCATGTAGTGTAGTTTAATCCTTACCTCACATCCCAGCTCCATATGGTTATCCTGTAGTCCCCCCCCCCCAAAGTCCCAAAAACTGCCCACCCAGAGGATAGCAGAGTCCATATAGGACTCTGCCTCCTACCTGGCCTCCGGGAGAAGTTTAGCATGCGTACTTCAGCCCTTCTCCCCCTCCTTCCCGATTTGGGTTCCCTCCCCCTAGTGTAAAACCCTTTTTAGCAAACATTGCCCCTCTCCCCCCAGCCCCAACCGCTATGTTTGTAATATCAGAAAATGCCCAGAACATTACTTACCTTCCCTCCGCCGCACTGAACTCCCAGCAGCTGCGTCCGTGATTGGATGCCGCTCAGCCATTCACAGACGCGACTGCCGGTCCTGCCCCTCTGCTTGCATTTTCTCGCAAGCAGAGGGCTGGCAGCGCGGCGGAGGCAAGAGGGAGGGTAAGTAAAGTTCTGGGCATTTTCTGATATTACAAACATAGCGGTTGGGGCTGGGGGGACAGGGGCAATGTTTGCTAAAATTTTTTTTCCGAAGGGTGGACATACCCTTTAAGAACTATAAACTTTAATTCCAATATATCTAACTAAATGACACAGATATACCATGAACTGGATGAATGAGAACCTTAAGAAACATAAAGAAACTGTTGTGCAAATTATTTTGGCTATTTTACAGGGTCAACTATATATGCTTATATAGAAATCTTTCTTTCACAAATTCAGGCCCCTCTTCTATGGGGATCAACACATTTTACAGGTAGGTGTACAGCTTAATAATGACAAGCGCATGCATCCTGGTCACCATGTCAGCCAAAAAAATACTTTGAGGTGACAAGGCCTTTGAACATTGTGCAGACCAAATAGTTTGCACTGTTTTTACAAGAATACTTCTTATTTACCATTTTAAATTAAATGAAATGACATGAGGACACAACTCATTGCTTAACCATAGCTTAGAACTTTTACAGCAAAAAAACCAAAAAACCCCCCAAAAAAACCTTAGGGTATATTTTTGTAACTACATGCAGTAGCTTTAAAGGAAATCCATCCTCTGCAGAGCCCTTGCTCTTATAGTGTTGCATTTTCATCTACCTCATCTACATTTGGGAGAGATGTCATTGGGTACGCCACATCCAGTAGTAACACAAATCTTAATCTGTAAAGCATTTGGGTCTTATTTTAACGCACAACACACTGTTTAATCTTGCTAACTGTTTAGTAAATTGCGGTATTTTGGCCAGGTAAGTAACATGGCCAGCCAAAAAAATACTGAATTACTCCCAGTATGTTCTAAATGTAACATAAGAAAACAAAAATGTTAGGGATATGTATTATTATTATTTTTTATAATGATTTTCATTTTACTTAGCAGTTTAAATCATTTAAATTATACCCTGGCTGTACCATCTGTTTTAAATACTATTTAAATGTTTGGTTTGTTTTTGCTGAATTTTGACTGCCTCTTCTTCGATGGATAAAATAAAATGAGAAAGAATTTGAGTGTGTGCCCTTGATGGTATTTTTTTCTCTACTTCTCAGTGTGCACACTGGAAGATTGGCATCAGAGCTACGCACAAATAATTTACCTTTTCAACAGATCTACGCACAAATAATTTACCTTTCTGTGCCTTAGCCGTTATTTCAAAGTATTTAACAGTTAGGTCTTGAATGGATAGAACAGCCATATGAGCTTTTTTTTGCCAGTCATCATCTTCCTTTTTAAGGCTCTCTATTCTTCTTGGACCCAAATAGTCATTTTCAATTGATATCTGAAAAAAAACACAAATCATAGATAACAATCATTAAAGAAACCTGCATGAACTGCCTTTTCATTTGCCGCTAAATCCATCAATTATCCTGTACTTCCTCCAGCCTCATCCAAATCCACATTCGACCTAGCTCCCTCAGGGAACATTTTATCCACAGGCAGCTTCATGTCAGTCTTTCTACTTCTCAGCTACATCTCAAAACCGTAAGTAAACAGACGACAACCTTTTCCGCAATAAAATAAAAAAATAAAATTAATTGCAGGAGACAAACAGAATAAAAACCTTCCACAAAACAAACTAGAGCCTCCCTATTAAACTGTAGACATAAACATTGGAAAATTTCACAAACGCATTATAAATACTAATCCTAACAGATGTAGGTTAGATGGGGTTAGAGCTGTTCTGGTCAAGTTGCGGTACAGGACAGAATCATCCCAAGTCTAGATCACCCAAAGTATAGATAGCCTAAGTATATTGGAGTTTAACAAGGGAATCTGCTGACATTCTTCTGCTGACATGGTACGCATTTCATAGCCTTTCCTCCTGTGCCCCATTGTTATTTGTGACTTAAATTCATATCTAGTACCTATTCCATAGCCTTTCCTTCTGTGCCCCATTGTTATTTGTGACTCTGTAAAATTCATATCTGATACGCATTCCATAGCCTTCCCTCCTGTGCCCCATTGTTATTTGTGACTGTTAAATTCATATCTGGTATGCATCCCATTGCCTTCCTAAGTGCTATATTTTAAGGGGGGTGAAAGTAGTCTTGTTTATTTTCTTACAATCACTATTTTACCCTGACTCCTGAGATGCTATCTTTCCTGTTTCAACCCTTGTTTCACAGCTGGAGATCACTTGGTTGTCCTGCTAATTGCTTAATTACCTTGCCCTGTGCCTGGCAAGTTGCTGTGCCGAACAGAATCATCCCAAGTTTATATCATTCAGTATAGATTGCCTAAGTGTATTTAACAAGGGACTTCAAAAAGAGATCAACAGAAGACGCGGAGGATCCTATCTCAACTAAGTCTTGAGGCTCGTACACACATGCAATAGCGGGGTCCCAACCCGCGATGCACGTTGTGTACGAACAAACGTTTTCGGCCGATAATCGGCCCGTGTGTAGACGTTTATCGGCCGAAACGGTTGTTCGTTCGGGGATCGGTGAACGACCGACTTGGTGGATCTCCAAACGAACAACTGTTTTGGCCGATAAAGCGCCTACACACGGGCCGATTATCAGCCAAAACATTCGTACACATCGTGCGTCGAGGCTAGTGACCCCGCTATTGCACGTGTGTACGAGCCTTTAATATCTGCCTAATTTGATTACAAACATTATCAGGGTTATTCAATAAAAGTTCTTATCATTTAAAATGGTGCTAATTTTGCCCCAATCAATTAGATCTTATTTAACATTTGAAAGCTAGCATCTGATTGGTTGGGGCAAAATTAGCACTATTTTAAACGATAAGAACTTTTATTGAATCTCCCTGTATGTATATACTCTGGCTGGTTATCACTGTTTCATGCACCTTGTTCCCCAAATTGTATTTGTATTCCACCCCTCCATCACTTCTCTACTCCCTCTTACTGCTTCCATACACTATATCAGCTCCTCGCTAACACTGCTCTTCCTTCTTCTTCTCTGGTCCTAGGGATGACTCTCAGATTATGTTGCCCTCTCCTCCCTCAGTTATTCTTGGATCTTTTGCTCCTGTGACCCATTCAAAAGTCTCCCGCCTGCTTCTATCATGTCTGCTCAAGACCTGTCCACTTGATCCCATGCCCTCTGGATTACTGAAGAACTGTAATCATGTGCTTACCCCTATACTCACCCACATATTCAATGCCTCCCTTACATCTGGAATTTTCCCTTTTGTCTTTAAGCATGCCTATGTTAAGCCCATACTAAAAAAGCCCTCGCTGGACCCCTCTTGTTTAGCCAACTACTGCCCGGTCTCTCTCTTACCGATAGCCTCTAAACTGCTAGAACGATTAGTCTTCTCCTGTATCGCTTACTACCTCCTAACCTCATAACCTGTTGGATCCTTTGCAATCTGGATTCCGTCCTGCGCATTCCACCAAAACGACTCTGTGTAAGGTTGTGAATGATCTGCAGGTTGCAAAGGCCAATGGCCACTTTTCTATTCTTACCCTCCTTGAACCCTTCTCTGCTTTCGACACAGTTGATCATTCTCTCCTAATGCAAATACTTCACTCTTTGGGCATTCGGAATGAAGTGGCATCCTGGTTACTATCTTATCTTTCTGACCTCTTCTCCAGTTCCTCTTGGTGTTGGTGTACCGCAGGGGTCTGTTCTTGGACTCTTATTGTTCTCCCTCTACACTATTTCCATGGGAGATGTCATTAGCTCTTTTGGCTTCAAGTATCATTTATATGCAGACGATACACAAATCTACTTATCCACACCTACGCTAACTACTGACATCCAATCACGTGTCTGCGACTGCCTCCTTGACATCTTCCTCCTGGATGTCGCAACACTACCTCAAATGAAATCTTTCTAAAACTAAACTGATCATTTTTCTACCTAAACCTGGTCCTGTCCCATCTTTCTCAATCTCTGTTGACAATACCCCCATTTTCCTGTGCCTTCTCAAGTCAGTGGGCAACCAAGGGTTAAGTCCCATCTGTTTGCACATGCCAGGTGTAGATATAGACACCGCCGGTGTCTTTTTTTGTTCCTGTTCCTACACGCATCCAGGTCCTAAAGAATATTTCCATCAATGTCTCTCACATTGTAGAAACCTGCTGCTCATCTGACTGGCAGTTTTGGGTTTAAGCCTCCCAGTCCTTGCGAGACGATCTGGCAAAGCCACGGCGACCTCCTGTTCAGTCTGGTGGCGCGGATAAATGACGTCATGGCAAATCAGTACAGCCTGCATTCCTGCCTGCTAAGCTTGCCAGTAGCCCTACAGCAACTGTATTTTCTGTAGCTGTGACTATATTATATCACAGCACCCCACCCACTCCTCATCAAGGTACAAGTCTGTTTGTTTATAAAGCTTATTTTTTTTTTTATACAGCCTGATGTCATCTAAAAGAAGATCCAGGTCTCAAAGGATATTCATGATTACACATTTATTATGCATATGTCTTTCTTTGTAGGAGATCCCATGATGCTCCAGCCCATAAATCCTCCAGAAAGGAATGCTCTGTATGTAACAAGCCACCTATGCAGGATAAAAAATTCTGTGCAGAATATTTTGACATATGTTTTCCTTCAAGCAATCTGGAGAAGACACAAAGAATATTACCAAATCTGTTCTGGATACAATCATGGCTCTTATCCCATCTACTCCAGCTATTCAGGCTGAAATACCTCGACCTTCCAATACAGAAGGATCTGAAGGGGAAATAGAGGCACAAGATGAATACCAAGGAATTATAGGCTATTCCGACAGTACTTTAGATAATCTTATTAGTCTTATGAGAGACACTCTTATGGTAGACACCCAGGAACAACCTAAAGAACAGGACAGATGGTTCGAAGAGAAACCCGAAGCCAAAAAATACTTTCCGGTGCATGAGAAAATTACGCAAGCATTCTTAGATGAATGGTGTATATTGGACAAGAGATTTTCTCCATCTCCATCATTTTTAAACAATTACCCATTTAGCCAGTCTGATACCAAACTCTGGGACTCAGTACCCAAGATAGATGCAGCTATTGCTGGGGTTGCAAGAAAAACATCCCTCGCCATGGATGATGGAGTAACACTCAAAGACCCCATGGAAAGGAGACAGGACTCTCTCATCAAAAGAAACTATGCTATTTTAGGTGCAACAGCCAGATCTTCTACAGCTATAACAGGGATCTCCAAGGCCAACACATTCTGGATAGAAGACATAGATCAAGTCCTTCTAAACGGAACACCAAGATAAGAAATATGTGAAATGCTTCAGTAGGTGGCATCTGCCAATATGGTTATGTGTGATGCCTCCATGGACATAATTAAACTGAGGGCTAAGGCTATGGGTAGCTCTGTGGCAGCTAGAAGATCTTTATGGCTTCGACAATGGAAGGAAGATGCAAACTCTAAACATAATTTATCTAAACTTGTCTTTCCAAGGGGAACTTCTCTTTGGCAATAAGCTTAAATTGGGGAAAATGCTGACAACAAGAAGTTGCTTCCCCTCAATTCAGACAGTAAAGAACGCTAGCTCAGACTCAACCAAGAATGTCATATCAGGAAGCAAAAATCTACAAACCTGGAGGTAATTACCTTTCCAGAAATTGGAAGCCAAATCCTTCCTTTCGCCCTAAAGGAACCAAATTCCAAAAAGACAAACAATTATGAAGGTGTCTCAACCCACCATCTTCCAGTAGGCGGCAGATTACATCATTTCAAAGATGTGTGGGCGATGATAACACACGACAGATGGGTGTTAGACATGATAACCAATAGTTACAAGAACCAGTTCAGACAGAAACCAACTTCCAACTTCATACTAAATTCAAGACACCCAAAAATCTGGTCAGCCAGGCAAGCACTCAAGGGAATATTTTCATCAAGCAAAATGAAAAATGTCATAGAACCAGTGCCAACTGTACTACAGGGGAAAGGAAATTATTCACCCCATCCTATTAAGAAAACAGTCTGGAGAATACAGACCGATATTAGACCTTTGTCATCTAAACAAATACATTTATGCACAAACCTTCAACATGGAATCCCTAAGGGTGGTTCTACAACAAATTCATCAGGGTGATTGGTTAGGCAAAATAGATTTAGAAGATGCCTTTCTCCATAATCCGATTTTTCCACCTCATCGGAAGTACCTCAGATTTTGCATCCTCGGCCAACAGTACTACCATTCGGGATCTCCACAGCACCATGAGTATGCACGAAAGTTCTGATTACAACTCTGGAACCAATGAGAATAGAAGGAAACAAATGCTTCACATACATATAGACGATATACTCATAACTGCCAACTCCAAACTCCTGCTGACCATACATACTCAGCAAGTACTTCAGAACTTCCAGAACCACGAATAGTTAATCAAATGGAGAATGTCTAATTTTGTACCCACTCAGAAGTTAGTCTTGGTGGACACAGTCAAATTCAAAGTATCCCTTTAACAAAAAAACAGATGAACATACAAAATCTGGTAACAACACTCTTAAAGTTTCCAGCTACGCCAGCCAGCTTTGCCCAACAAGTAATAGGCAAACTTGTATCAGTTCAATGGGCCCTTCTTCATCTTCACCCTCTACGGGACTGTCTTCTATCCCAGTGGAACCAGACCAAGACCTGGACAAATTAATACTCCTCTGTCCCGAACTCAGGAACAAGATGACTTGGTGGCTAAACCCCCACAACTTGAAACCTATACAGTTAAAAAGCCCAGACTGGATATTTATAACAACAGATACGAGTCTGAGCAGATGGGGCGCCACACTGAAACATCGGTCTGCACAAGGGAAGTGGAAGAAAGAAGATCATCAAACTAACGAGAAATTGTGGCAGTATGGTAAGCACTAAAAGCATTCCAAAAATTCATCAGAAACCGCTCAGTCAAAATCTTATCGGACAACACCACAGTCGTCTCCTATATCAACAAAAGAGGAGGAACTCGAAACAAAACCCTGTGAAAACTAATGGAGACAATCTTAACATGGTCAGAAGTCAACCTTCAATCAATCACAGCAATACATCTCCCAGGAAACCACAACCTAAAGGCAGATTTTTTGATAAGACACCAAATGTTACCGTTGGAATGGGAACCCAATCCCTCCATATTCCAAGAGATATGCAAGAAATGGGGAACACCCCAGGTGGATCTCATGGCCACACCACACAACAAGAAACTTCCTACTTTCTTCTCACATTTCCAGACCCAAGGAGCCATGTCGACAGATGCCCTCAGTATCCCATGGAACTTCCAGCTTGTGTATATTTTTCCGCCTCTCCCATTTGTTCCCAGGATCCTGCAGAAAATCATCAGAGAAGCTATTATGGCAATCCTGATATTACCTTACTGGCCAAGAAGATCTTGGTTTTCAACACTAATGAATATAACTATTGCAGCACCGTTCAAACTGCCATTAATCCTGAATCTACTGACACGGCCATTCCTACATCCTCAGCTCAAGAAGCTCAAGCTAATGGCCTTGCTTGTGAAAGGGGAAAACTCCAGAATCTAGGACTCTTGTTAGAAGCAACAACCGCTCTCTTGGCAGCCAGAAAGGATTCCACATCAAGAAAATACCACATTTGGAATACCTTTTTAAATTGGTGTACAGAAAATCAAACTGAACCAAACTCCTCTACTCCTGTATAGTAGAATTCCTTCAAGCAGGATTGCAAAAGGGTCTTAGCATTTATACCCTTAAAGGGCAAATTTCAGCAATTTCTGCCATGACAGACTATAAGTGGTCATCAGAACCACTCATTGAGAGATGTTTTCTTCCAATGAAGAAGGGGATCTTACCTTAGTACTCAATGCCTTAACCTCACAACTGTTTGAACCTATTACTGATATCTCCATCAAAGAATTAACACAAAAACGGAGTTATTAATTGCTCTAGCCTCAGCTAAAAAGAGCTTCTGACATTGTAGCACTTAGAATATCTGAACCTAACTTCACCAACCACGCCAATAAGATTATCCTTAGACCGGACCTCACGTACCTACCCAAGGTAGTAACCAAATACCACATAAATCAAGAAATAATCATACTTGCTCTATGCTTGTGAAGGTTCTCATTCATCCAGGTCATGGTATATCTGTTGTATTCAATTAGATCAACTGGACTTGAAATGTAGTTCTTGAAGACGTTTTGCTAGTCATCCGACTGGCTTTCTCAATTCAGAATGACTTGTACAAGAATCTGTGGCAATTGAACTACATTTCAAGTCCAGTTGATCTAATTGAATACAACAGATATATTTGCTCTATCTTCTCCTGAAGAAAACCCAGAAGATACTAACACAAAACTGGTCAGATACCTTAAAGCTGACATGGACAAAACAGGTAACTTTCGCAAGGATGACAATCTCTTCATTTCATTCACAGAAGGCAATAAAAGGATCCCAACAATATCAGGGCTCATTCAACCCGTGCAATTTCCACTTCTTGGGCATTTTCTGCTGGTGCATCTCCTGAGGAGCTATGCCAAGCTGCCCCCTGGTTATCGCTAAATACCTTTCTAAAATTTTACAAATTAGATGTATCATTTGATACATTTGCAGTTAAACTATTACAGGCTGCATCTAATAAGCATTCTAAATTTCTGTCCTCCCTTCTTTACTGCTTTTTTATATCCCTTGGTTGCCCACTGACTTGAGAAGGCATAGCAAGCTTCCACCCTTCCTCTATAGGAACAGTCACTCAAAGACACTGGCGGGGGGTGGGGGTGGTTGGGGATGGGGGGGGGGAGCCGTAATTTATAGCCATCTACACCTGGTATGCGCAAACAAACAGGACTTAACCCTTGGTTGCCCACTGACTTGCTTCAGCACAGGAAAAGAAAATCACTGGTAAGTATGAAGATTTTCGTGTTTCCCTATCCAATTGGCACGCTGCCTAGTGGTAATTATTGACTCTTCTCTCTCTTATTTTCTGACCACATTAACTATGTTGCAAAAACCCGCCCGTTTTATCTTGCAATATAGCCAAAATAGCAGTTTCCTTTCTCTCCCAACTACCACTATGCTAATATATGCTCTCATCCTATCGCGCCTGGACTATTGCAACCTACTACTGCCTGGTCTTCCTGCTTCCCACCGCTCTCCCCTTCAGTCTATACTTAACTCTGCCACACGTATTGTTACGCTCTCTAATAAACCGGATCCCAAATCTCCTCTGTACCGGAAAACAACCTTGCTCCCCGTTAAACAACGTGTTACATACAAAATCCTTCTCCTAACATTTAAATCCATTCGCTCTGCTGCTCCTCCTTATATTCCCTCTCTAGTCTCCCCATATGCTCCTGCCCGTACCTTCCGTTCATCTCAGAACCAGCTCCTTTACAGACTCCCCCACTCGTACTGCTTCCTCTCGCCTGAAACCTTTTTCAATTGTGGCTCCCATCCTCTTGAATTCTATTTCCTCTCACTACGTCAAGAAACCTCTATTAGCAGGTTTAAATCTAGCCTTACATCCTACCTATCTGGTAACCAGCACATCCCTTATATTATATAAGTAAATTTATATTTTTACGGAGATTGCATTGAGTTTTTAGAAGCAACTAACTAAGTGGGGGTATATAGCATTATTACACATAATAAAGGTCCATATGTATGTGTGTAATCAGCACTATTTAATTAAAATCACCATAAGAAATAACACCATACAAAAGTATAGTACTACTACCTACTACTGAATTACAAAACAATTTATATACAATTAATAAACTAAACTTACTTTACTGGACACCCCTAAGTTTGAATGGAAAACTCAAAATTATAGGTTAAGACACACCTCCAGGATTTCTACAGGGTCTCCATGTAGACACTAAAAGGAAGTGGAATTTTACCAACATCCAATGAGAGGTTCTGATCTTCCACTGTTAGCAAATCAAGAAATTCTCTTAGGCACTGTCCATGAAAAGACAGGACGTGTAAGGAAGTTCCTGTATGTGCGGTTTGTAAAACATGTGACAGTCTTAGCCAATTAGAAAATTCTTCACTCTCACATTTACTCCCCCTCCCCTCTCCATAGAAAGTAATGAGACAATCCAGTTTCTGTTTGCTAGACAGGAAGTGTCTGTTTATGATTAAATGACTTGCATGTCTCTGAAACTACCCAGCATTCTTAGAGAAATGGAAATTTTTACCCCAATATTAATATATTAAACACAGTGAGGCTGTCAGGTGCCTTTAGTTATAAGAACACTCTACTTTATTTTATTTTATACCCTGTGGGGAGCTTTTAGCTCCTTTATCCAAACCTCTCCATAACTTGTCAAGCTAATCAGAATCCTGTGTTTCCTAAACACATAGTGACTGTAAATCTGGAACTTGCTGTGGTAATTACCAATAAGTATGAACCTAGCATGTTATTCTGGATCCTGTATCAGGTCTCAGGATGTCCAATGTAGCTGTTCAGGTTGAATTGCACATTGTGGCAGGATTGCCTGGATCTGTGTTCAGATCTGCAGGTTAATACCATTTTGTCTGGATACATATAATACATGTGACCCAACTGAGCATCTGCCTTGTGTGAGAGCCCTGCCAGGACAGATGACTGTTAGTCACAGTAACAGTGGCTGCAGCCAGCAGCGCATGTGACAGACTGATCATGTGGTCCCATAGGGAACTGCATGATTGGTCGTGATTTACTAACTGACACATTTGTCTGATACAGACAGAACTCGGTCGCGGCTAGCTGCCCCACACCATCGCATATTTCCAGCCAACTAATCCGTGGTATTTGGAAGTGAGTGCAAATATGGTAAAGTTTATGACTCTAACAGGGAGATTCACCCAGAGGCACAAGCTCTCTGGGCAAATCTCCCATATGGGATTTACCAGAGGCTGTGCGATTTTGGGTGAATCTCACCCGCACATAAGTATTTATCGCCAGGTATTAGTTGGTGTTTAATACTTAAGTAACCTCTGGTAAATTACTTTGAAACGGCTGCACGAGTGCCTCTTCTGGTACTCACGCTGCAGCCGCAAAGCGGGCATTAACGTTGCGCCAACCAATCGACCAATATAATGCTTCCCTAATCCAATAGTCTAATAGCTATGGATGTAAGGGAAGGGCAGATGAATCACTTGCATGTTCAAACCCTTGGGTAGGAAGTACTAAAGCATGACCGTGGGCTTTTAATGTCTGTAAGTCAGGAAAATGTCTTTATTCCAGGATGTATGAAAACTAAGTTTTCCAGAATTCTGTGCAGTTAGGGAATGCTGGGAGTTATAGTTTTAAACATGTGAAACGTTAATTAAGAAGACACTAACTGCAAAACAGAGAATGCTGGGATTTGTAGTTTTCAAACATGTGAAAGGTCACATGCTTAGGCTGTATTAGATCTAGACAGATGCCTTAGCTACAGGATATTAAGAAAAAACTTACTGCAAACAGAGAATGCTGGGAATTGTGGTTTTCAAACACGTAAAAGCTCACAAGTTAAACACGCCTGCTCTATACCATTAGGCTGTTTATATCTAGACACATGCCTTTGCGACAGGCAATAAATAAGATACTTTGCATGTCCCCACCCATTTGTTTAAGTTAGAAATATGTGCTTATATGTTAGTTCTAACCCCATAGGTTAGTTAAACTTGTTGTGGTAAATACTAATAAATATGAACCTTGCATGTTAATCAGGATACTGTATAGGATTTAAGGTGGCTATACATATATCCAATTTTACTTATCCAACCAAGCGCTCATGCAATATTAGTTTGATCTTGCCAGAACCAGCTTTTCCATTCTTCTATGCCACAGACAGGCGGTTCTTGCAGGATCAAGTAAAATCGGATATATGCATTGGCTGCTTTTGATTGCCCAAAGGTGCTGTTTTGATTGTCTGGGTCAGTTCTCAGACCTGCAGGTTTATTCCACAAAGACCCTCTATATTCTAGCTGGCAGGTAGTATAGGTAAGGGAGGATATAAGTGTGTGTTTGTTCATTTAATATGATGCAATTATTTGGGGTTTTTTTTAGGACCTTCATACTAATTTTATTACTGCCCCCCTGGATGTTTCTTGATGGTTCCTGTGAGCACTGCAACTACACATAGCAAAACATACACACATCATTTCCACTGTGCACCAACGGGCACACTTTTGCTAGTTATATGATTATATGATTTTTTGATTTGCATTGCATTCGTCTCACTCCAGCACTTATAGCTTCCATTATAGTCTTGGGGTGATAGTTGCTCAGTAGAAATCTGACCACTGCTGACCCATCCAACACCTAATCAGTAAAAATTAATGTTGGGAACATTTCAAGGAAATTGGTACCTTGGCAAAAAAGGACCTAAATTTAATTATTTAAATACATCTCTTTAAACAAACTATTCTGTCTAAGCCAAAAGCTTTTGCCCTGGAAAAACATGTTGGTGTAGAGCAAAAACTTTGTTAAAGGAGAAACCTGTGCAGTTAGCAGGCTGCTACATTACCTCTCTGGCATCTCTTCTCATACATATCTAGGACACACACATGCTCGGTAAACACCGAAAACATCATATGCATGTTTATAGGCACCTTAATGTTACCTTTAAGATATTATGATTTAATGGTAATCAGATCTCACATTTTTAAGGTTTTGCCCAAAGCGGATACTTTTCGGAGCAGTGCCTGCATTATAACTTCTGTATTAGAGCAGAACATACAGTTCACATTGAATCCTAGTGTTTAATCTGCCCATTTCATGGCACAAGAGTCCAATGGTCCCTCTTAATAAAATGCATCTGTGAAAATACTACAAGTGTAATGGTTTTTGTTTTTTACTTTTGTGTGCATACTTTATTCAGATCTTCTTTGTAAATCATCAAAATACAAGGCCCACAGAGAGGACTAGTTATTGCAAGTATTTACATTCAGGAAACAAGTCTCCAACTGAAATAAATGGTATTCAGATGATTAGTATTAATCAACTCATAAAGGTACACTTTAGATTTAGTTTTTTGGGATTTTGTATTCAAACAATGTCCTACAAAAACGTTGTCAAAGGGAATTTAAGTCTGGAATCTAAAGTCTAGAAAGGATAATAGTTAAACTGCCCATTTATTAGGTGAATCACTGTGCTAGTGAGGGTTTTCTCCAGGTATTCTAGTCTCAATTACAAACTTATGTTGTGTGCGTGGAAATGCTTACATAGTAAGATTTTCGGGGCAGGGCCAGATGTGACTAGATAAAAGGACATGTCCACCCTCACTCAACTTTTAAATTCATGTGACCAGAAAACCTCTCTGTATGCATTGATGGCCATGGTCTCTCAACAGCCAATCTTTTTTTTACAGCTATTTGTAGGTCTGCAAACATTGCTGATGCAATAGAAGGTGCCAATGATTGCCCATATTATTATTTGACAATGTCTGGAGACTTTGGTGCCTCTTTAAAAAGTTTTCTAACTGATGTTAACACCTGTGTTTACATTAAAGAGAATTTTCATATCACAACTTCCTATAAACTGCCAAATTTGCATAAACCTCTTTAAAAACTGAAGTTGGTTTCTTCCCCTCAGTAAGGATATATAGCCCATTTAACAAAATTTAAAACTATTTTTCGCATAAGCATGCAAATTTAAATATGATGCAATGCAATTTGCATTCAAATTCTTTGAAGGACAATGTCACATGCATCTTTGGCCTTAAAATTATATAGTTATAGGTGATTCAAATCTAATTCATACTGATTTGCATTCAAACTGCCAACATTTTAAAAATGTGTTAAGAGCCCTAAGCAGATGTCTCAGCAGCCAATTATTTTGAAAAAAAAAGCCTTGCTGATAAATCACGGCAAAAAATAATTTGGTTGTACTGCATAAACTTGCCAATTTCATAGTAATAATTAGTGCACCAAATTGGGCATTAATCAGCTAGTGTGTACCAGGCCTTAACATCCAAAACATTCCTGCAACAGATGGGTCCATTCTGTTGATCACAGGATCAGTCAGTTTGGATTAAAAAACAATGGTAAAAGGCTAACAAGGCTCTCGTGAAGTTAATCAAGGGGCTGCTAGCAGTGCCTCAAATTCCTTCTTTACATCTGTTTACACTAATGAGACACCAGTAAAAAATGAAAACTTTTAGAATGGATCCACTTCAAGTTCATTGAAAATAGAATTTTGGCTGACCGAGGCAGAAGTGCAAGAGATAAGACCTTTCTTTGTCACTTTTTGAGACTGTGGCACACTTCACAATGCAAACTTCTCATGCCACTTCTGTGTTCTTATAGGGCAATAATCCCATTTCTCCGTAATCGATCAGTGAAATTCTGACGAAGACGAAGAGCTAATTATATTATTTTATAAATTATACTGGTGAAAATATTTTGACTACTTAAAGGAGAACTAAAGCCAAATTTTTACACTCCATAATCTGAACATTTACCCTCTAAAGACACCAATAAACTCTAAAATAGCAATACAGTAAATAGCATTAAATTAAATGTTACCAATTGAAAAACTGGATGAAATAACTGTGTGTATGTACAGTGACTGGTCACACCCCTGATCCCAGTAACATGCCCCTTTTGCCTATTCTGTCCTGTAAAAGGATTGGCTAGCGGTTACTAATGGGTGTGACCAACTGTACCAACTGTAAAACTTTCCTGCAGTATCTTAGGACTGAGCATGTGTAAAAAAAATAATGGCCAGTGACCACACTGTGACACCGAAACACTGGGAAATAAGACGCAAACCTCATGTTAGAAAGTTAAATTTCTCAATAACCATACTAAAATGAGATGTGAGACACTGATTACTGTTTTCATATCAAGGAGATCTGCCTTCTAATTCAATGTTGTTCTGAGGCTTTAGTTGTCCTTTAAATTGAGACACAAGCGCGCTCGTAACAGAAAACAAGGTGGGACTTCCTGTGGGGGATTGGATGTTTGTAAGTACCTATAACTCATCTTGGGAGCATCGGAGAAAAGTAAGGTTTTGGTGGGTAATGTTTATAAAATGTTGGTTTTGGGATAGAGTTGGCCTTTAATACATTTAAAACTCATTGATGTCTTGTCTTGTTCCAAATGATTGGAACAAGGCGTGCTGTCATTATTTAAAAAGGGACCCCAGTATTTAGCCAGGTTATTATAGGTCTGTCAGTTTGACTACTATAGTTGAAAATCTTTTAGAAGGAGTATTGAG
This sequence comes from Hymenochirus boettgeri, assembly GCA_019447015.1. Classification (NCBI taxonomy): domain Eukaryota; kingdom Metazoa; phylum Chordata; class Amphibia; order Anura; family Pipidae; genus Hymenochirus; species Hymenochirus boettgeri. The sequence continues at coordinate 359,792,143 of CM033469.1, read as the reverse complement.
TGATCATTGGAATACATTTGCGATTACATTATAAGTAGGTCCCTAGCATGGTTTTATGGGTTATAGATCTTAGGGGTGAGGGGAATGTCTGTGATGTTATTTGTTTACATTTTGCATAACCAATAGATATGGTACCTTTTATAGAAGTGCAGTCAGTGATGCTCCTGGTGGGTCTGTTCTGGTTCTGGTGTTTTTTTAACCTAATCATAAATAAGATTTGTGATAGCCATGCACCACGGATAGATTGGATGTTTAATTTTAGACTATCAAATGTCTTAAGATAGAATGTACCTTTAAGAAATTTTACATTCTGATGCAAACATCATAGAATGCCGAAAGGTAAGTTTATAGAGTACAGCCAGCATAAGGTATTGAGAGTGTCATTTGTGTGTTTGATGATACTGTACCAAATTGTGCTAGACTAGACTCAAGATATCACAAAGTGACCCGGGGAGTGGACTTTATAACTCTAAGTAGACAGTGTCTACTAAAGCAAATAAAATGTGTTCCAAGGAAAATAGATTTGAGGAAAGAAAAGCATACCGTATTTCTGCCTCTGTAAGACCTCATCTTGAGTATGCTGTGCCGTTTGGGCACCAGTTCACAGAAAGGGTATCAACGAATTGCAAAGTGTGCACAGACAGGCAAATACATCATAAGAGGAATATGTTCTATGGAAAAAAGATGTTTGACAGAGTGTGCAATAACCCTTTAGAAATATGTTAGAGGACAATACAGCCAGTTAGCAGGAGATGAACAAAGGGGTGAATAAAAGACAAGATGCCACCCTGATAGATTGAGCCTTGAACTGGTTTTTTGTTTGGTGTTTCCAGCCATCAAGATTTCATAAATAAATATTTTATAGAAAATCTATATACCATATTTTCATTAATTGCCCATATAAACAACTTTAAATCATATGTTTCTATGGTACCCTAGGACTTATTCACACTTTAAATAAGCACTTATTACCTTAATCTGCTGCCTTCGTAACATTGCCAGCTCCCGCATATCTCTGAATGGTTGTAGCAAATACTGGTAAAGTTCTGTGGTTGTCTCTACAACATTATTATACGCGTCATCCTCCACATTATAAAGTTCCAGCAAATCCACCATGGCTTCTGTGGTTCTATGCTTCTCCAATAACTATGAGATAAGGGAAAGACAAATTTAAAAAAATGCTATGAAATAATAAAATGACAGCAAAAATACATTTAGAATGCTTTTCTCTCTTCCTCTGCATGCCTGAATCAGTAGCGTCTCTGGTATAAATTGTTATTCTCACATTTTATTAAAAGCAGGGGGCCTTAATTAAAGCCTAGGTGATTCGGCCAAGGTTACCTTCTTGTGACAATCCAAATCCAATTAACTGGGCACTAGATAACTTTAATAATCACTGGTCACTCCAGTGCATAGCAGGGGGTACACATCATAGTCTCATTTAGCTAAGCAAAAACAATAGAGCCAGCGATATTAGTGCAGGTGCAAATGGAAATTTTGCTGGGGAGATAATATAAACTTGAAAAATGCATCAATCCAAATAACCTATTGGAAGGTTTTAAAAGTGGTATAATGGTAGACATGAGTATTGCATGTTGTGGGTCAGTGTCTTCCCATTTTCTAAGCATACATACAAATGTTCTTATAACCCTAGATTTACCACACACTATTCACAAATAATAAAAGCTTATTTAAAGGGAACTAAACTGAAATTTATTTACTTCATAACCTGAAAGCATTCCCTCCAAGAACACAATAAACCGTAAATTGCCACTCCAGTAAATGGCAATAAAGTAAATGTAATCCCTGAGGAACTGGATAAGATAGCGGTGTGTATGTACCGTACTGTACTGTATCTGGCCACACCTCCTGACTTTAGTCACATGTCTAATATGGAATGTAACAGAATTGTCTGTGGACTACTAGTAGATGTAGCTTAGAACTAAGCATGTAAAAGAACACAATGGTCAGTGACCACACTGTGCAATATACTGGAATGCTGGGAAATAAAACACAAATCCCATGTTAGAAAGGTAAATTTCTCAGCACCCACATCAAAATGAGAGGTGAGATACAGATTACTGCTCAAGGTACTATGCCTTCTGATTCACGGTTTTTCTAAAACTTTAGTTGCCCATTAATACGAGGTGCCAAACTTAGCCGTGCTGTTAATTTGCAGCAAACTATCAGATGATACCTTTTTACTGGTGTACTACAGTTAAATATTTAATAACATCCGATTGGTTGCTGAAGATTTAAGGATAAGTACACTCAAAAAACAAATTTAAGGGCATGTCCACCCTTTATAAAAACTTTTGGGACAAAGCAGGGGATACCCTCCCACCCCCAACCGCTATATTCATTAATCTAAAATCGTTGTCAATCTCTACTTACAACTCCTCGATCCTCCGCTGTTCTGGTCCAGCTCCCCTGCCCGCCGGAACTGCAAGCAGGGGGCCGGACCGGCAGCCGCGGCTGTGATTGGCTGAGAGGCAGCCAATAACAGCCGCGGCTGACTTCACTGCAGACAGCGCAGGGTCGAGGAGTTGTAAGTAGAGATTGACAACGATTTTAGATTAACGAATATAGCGGTTGGGGGTGGGAGGGTATCCCCTGCTTTGTCCCAAAAGCTTTTAAAGCTACATTACTCCCTGGCATGGAGTGATTGGGAGCGAAGGAGGGAGAGGGGGGAAAAGGCTCAACTGAGCATGCTTCATACCTTGATGAGGCTAGCCAAGATACAGGCACAGGAAGAGGCACTGACAGCTCCTACCCAGCAGTTTCCTGCACTTTAAAGAGGCAGAACAGGAGAACCACAAGGTGCATGGATGTAAGGTAAGGTTTTTTTTATTTTGTACAGTGGGGCCAGTAGTTGGTAAAATTTTAGTTTGGGGGGAGGACATGCCCTTTAAGTTTAAATGGAAGCTGTATACCTAACTAACCTTTTCCCTTTTTTTAGGTCCCTTCAGAGCCCTACCTGTGCCCCATTAAAGTATGGGGAGGGCTGTATGGGGAGGGCTGCATATGTTTACACTTTCTAAAGCAATTTTTTCAAAAAATGCATTGAGGCAATACAGTTATCCTTTAAAGGGTATGTCCAGTATATGTCTCTCTTACCTCCCGTTCTTCAGTAAATCTTCCAGGAGTGGAGGAGACACTTACCCGCAGACCCGCTCGAGCGACAAAATCCCCGACGCCTCCTTGCTTCTTCACATTGTGTGCGAATGCACGCACACTGCAAAAGACTGGAGATGCATCGGAGGCGTCGGGGATTTCGTCGCTGAAGCGGGTCCGCGGGTAAGTGTCTCCTCCTCTCCTGGAAGATTTACTGAAGAACGGGAGGTAAGAGATAGTGCATTTACCTCCTGTTCAGTAAATCATTTAGAAACATACTCACTTTTTTGCTGGACATACCCTTTAATAATGAAGTTAGGATAGCTAAACAAAGCATCAGTAAGCCTAAATTTTTTTTTTAAGTTTATTAATAGTAAGAAGATGAGGACTGAAAATGTAGCACCAATAATTAATGGGGATAAGTTAGTTACAGAGGATGGCGATAAAGCAAATGTCTTGAATATTTATTTTTCCTCTGTACACACTATAGAAGATCCAAGTACAAATATCATAGCATCTATCTATAGCATCTATAATAGAGTATAGCAGCAATAATGGTATAAATGATGCAAGCGCAATATGGTTAACTGAGGTACAGAAACAACTAAATAAGGTTAATATTAATAAATCTCCTGGACCAGATAAAATACTTCCTCAGGTCCTTAGGGAGCTAAGTTCAGTTTTATCTAGGCCATTGTTTCTTATTTTTGCAGATTCCCTCATGTCCAGATGTGTGCCTCTGGATTAGAAAAGGGCTGATGTTATTCCAATATTCAAAAAGGGTAGTCCTTCACAGCCGGGTAAATACAGGCCTGTAAGTTTAACTTCAGTGGTGAAGAAGATACTGGAAAGTTAAATAAGGGAACATATTCTAGAGTTTGTTTCGAGGACTGACATTATAAGTAGTAACCAGCATGGATTTAGGAGGAATAGATCTTGTTAAACTAACGTGCTTGGCTTTTATGAGGAAGTAAGTAGAAATTTAGACTCTGGCATAGCAGTAGATGTAGTATACTTGGATTTTGCAAAGGCTTTTGATACAGTCCCCCATAGGCGACTAATGTTGAAGCTGCTTCTATTTATTAATGATTTGGAAGTGGGTATTGTAAAGTGGGTTTCTGGGTTTGCTGATGACACAAAACTTTGTCGACCATTAAAAACTTCAAAGGATGTGCAATCGTTGCAGGGGGATCTAGATAGATTGTCACATTGGGCTGCTAAGTGGCAGATGAGATTCAATGTTGAGAAATGTAAGGTGATGCATTTTGGACTTAAAAATCCTTGTGCTACTTATACTATAAATGGCTCTGTGTTAAGTGAATCCCTGTTGGAAAGGGATCTTGGAGTTTTGGTGGATAACAAACTTAAAGGTAGCAAGCAGTGCCAGGCGGCAACAGCCAGAGCCAGCATGGTATTGTCTTGTAAAAAGAGAGGTATGGATTCAAGGGAGGAAAATGTAATTCTCACTCTTTACAAAGCATTGGTAAGGCCTCATTTGGAATATGCAGTGCAATTTTGGAATCCTGTGTACAAAAAGGACATCTTTGAAATGGAAAGGGTTCAGATAAGGGCAGCTAAATTAATAAGGGGATTGGGGGAGCTTCAATATGAAAAGAGACTGGAAAAGTTACAATTATGTACGCTGGAGAAAAGGCGCTTGTGTGGGGATATGATTACTGTGTATAAATACATTAAAGGGCCATACAATAAACTATCTGGGGCATTGTTCACCAATAGAGCATGCCAGAGAATACGTGGCCATCCCTTAAGACTTGAAGAATAAAGGTTTAGGCTTCAAGTTCGGAAAGGGTTTTTTTCGCTGTGAGAACGGTAAAGCTATGGAACTGTCTTCCAGTGGATGTTGTTATGGCAGGTTCATTGGTCAGTTTTAAAAAAAAAGCTGGATGAGTTTCTGCAAACAAAAAATATTGCTGGTATTGATACATAAAGTAGAGTTGATCCAGGGAAATTTCCGACTGCCACTTAGAGTCAGGAAGGAATTTTTTCCCCCTACATAAATTTGGTGGGGTTTTTTTGGCCTTCCTCTGGATCAACAGTTAGACAGGAAATGAGGATATTGCTAGATGGGTTGGACTGGACGGACGGACGTCTTTATTCAACCTCAAATACTATACTATAAGGTCACTTGATCATCTGTCCACTTTGATCTGAGGATGTGCTAGTGTATATATATATATATATATATATATATATATATATATATATATATATACACACACAGAAGAAAATATGAACCCGCATAACAACTTGCAGATAAAAATAGTATATTAAATGGTTAGTCTTTCTCAAGTCAGGAACACATATGTATTACACACTCAATTATTCCTTTATAGACTTCAAGTGCATTCCAAGTCAGGCATTCAATTTAACATTTAAATCAGGTCATATGAATCTTTAGGCATTACCCATACATATATAAACATATACAAACAAGTGAACCTCTTCAGTTCTATCTTTAAAGGGCATACATGAATAAAGAATAGACCCATTAGCGGCATATTAACCATCATTCTATAGAAGCAAGCATTTGATCTCTACAAAAACAAATATAAATCATAGCCCCTATTTAGACCAGTGGAATATAATGAATTTAGTCCTTTGATCCACCAGGTCTCTCTTTTTCTTAAACGTATTTCCCTATACTTGTATTTCTGTTTTGGTACATCTTAAAGCATCTGAAGTATTCCTTATCGACAAAGTGTCTTTCCACCAGTAGGGTTATTTGCTTCAAATTAATCGAGGATCTGCGCTGGGATATTTTAGACTTAATTTTTTGTGTGGTTACATCAGCCCAAACAGGCAAGTTAATACATACACCACATACTTGAAATCACATGTATGTAGCCCCTTTATCTGGAATGTCTCACCACTCCCTGGATGAAGACAGAACCCTTGTACACAATTTTCACGTCAGTTATGACCCCTTTTTTTGTCTATGGGACTATTCTGCATGGAATTGCAAGCAGGGGGCGGGACCAGCAGCCGCATCCGTGATTGGCTGAGAGGCAGCCAATCACGGTCGCGGCTGCCAGGAGTTCTGAAAAGCGGAGGAGAGAGGCAAAGGTAAGTAACTATTGGGGGACTTTTTTGTAATAATGTTAATGCGGTTGGGGCTGAGGGAGCATGCCCTACCGCATAGCCAAAGGTTTTAATGTTAGGGGGAGGGAAAGAAAAACGGGAGGGCGAGGGAGGGTGAGGGAGGGCTGCACTGAGCATGCCTCAAACCTTGACGAGGTTGAGGCAGACTCAGGCACAGCATGAGTCACACACTGCTCCTACACAGCAGTTTCCTGGACTTTTGAGGGGCACAGCAGGGGAACCATTTTGAGCAGAAATGTAAGGTAAGGCTTGTTTTAAACTTCCTAATGTGGCCAGTAAGGGGTTAAATTTTAGTTTTGGGGGTGGACATGCCCTTTAAATGAGCTGAAGTATTTTTAGACATGTACTGATTGTTCCCTTCATGTGACAACAACCAGTTGTATTCTTCATGTCTGGGATGTGGGATAAGTAGGATAAATGCAAATGAAGAGAAAGTAGCACAAAAGCTAAAAATATATTTTTTTATTGCATTGGGTGCCTGGCACGGTTAAGAAAACAATTAAGAATAAATTTCCCCTGAATGCTTGATAGGCTGCAGCTTCCTTGTTTTGATCTGCTCTGCACTAGAGAGCATGAGAAGTATACTGCAAAAGGTAGGTACACACGGGTCTATGGTTTTCCGATTGGCTGTAGATTGGAAGAACCTATCGCATATTAACCAAAACCAAAAAAAAAGAACTTTCCTCTGAAACATGAATATATTCTTGTTTTGTTAAATGAAGGCTATTCCGTGCAAAAAGTTGGCAAGAAACTAAAGTATCATTTTTACTTAACCAAGTATTTATACCCTTCAAATGTAAAAATATCCAACCCAAGAAAGCCAAGATGATGTTTAAGATACTACAATGGTAAGTAAGACACTTATATGCAACTCCTCAGGGACTAGATTAAAGGGCAACTAAAAAAATTACTTTGCCTCGTATTAATCTATAAACATATACAGAGTACTTTGAGGTATGTTTTTTGCATGTCTTCAATCTACAACTTCCACTGCCAATCTATTTACAGCATTCCGATTCCCGTCAGCTTATGTCTCACCCCCATATCCTCTAGTCTGTAAGCTCATTGGGCAGGGTCCTCTTTCCTATTGTATTACGGTATTGCTGTAAGAAACTCCACACTCTGTTTACTTATATTTTGTATTACCTATGTATGTAATAAGTATGACTTTGTATAACATGTATTACCCTGTATGTAATGTATGCCTATGTAACTGTAAAGCGCCACAGCAGATGTTGGTGCTATATAAATCAATAAAAATAATAACTTGTTTTGATTAGGCTCAGTATTCCCCCCCCCCTCCAACCATATCCTCCTTCCATGTCTTTCTGAGATGTCAATCATGCTCTGTAATCACCATGAGCCAGCACTTAGCATTTGTGCATTGTATGATGGAAAATTCTCTAAGTTTCAACATTTCTGTTACAGAAAAACTACACACTGCTTTATGATAATATGGCACCTGATTGACAGGTAAAATATTAGATGTTTCAGATTGGAGATCTGAATTAAGATGGGACAGATAATAAATACGGTAGCACAGTTAGCTGCACATAAACTTTTTAAATATATCAATTCAAATTTTCCCTTTAAAATTACAACTATTACTATCAGTTCCATAAAGCACTGAGCCAGAAATGCTTAAAGGAGAAGTTCAGTGCAAATGCATATGCTTTTCAGAAAAAAGACTATATATAAATGGAAGGACGCTGCACAACTCCTTATACCCAATGGATCACTTAAGTAAAGTGGTGCTCAGGGGGATATCAAACTACTATATAATAAACAATAGTATCGAGGGAAAAACCCTCTCTACTCAGATCCCCACAAATGACACAACCGACTTTCATACGATACCTCTCTTCATGGACGGACCACACTCTATTCGCCATTGCGATATTCATGCACCGGCTTCATCAGGGACTCTGATGAAGCCGGTGCATGAATAGCGCAATGGCGAAACACGTGTAGGTAGTGGCGGCTCCTCCAGCGTGATGTTACACTGTTACTTCATACGGAAGCACGGGATTTACTAGCGGGACTATTGTGGGACTGGCTTACAAGCACGGAATCCGGAGGGTTTGTCCAGACCGGGATGGTGAACTGACTATCGGGTGAAGAGTGTGGTCCGTCCGTGAAGAGAGGTATTGTATGAAAGTCGGACTTGGCTTCTCACTGTAAGCCCAGAATTCATGTGGAACATTGTTGCTTTCTTCGTGTGCTTTGGAGGTTACATTGGGTTACACTGGGGGAGTTTAGCCTGGTTTTTATAAAACCGGGGACCCCCGGTAGAGTTGGTGTGTGTTTTATGTGTGGGTGTGGGGTGTTTTTAGATCTATGACGTCTATCCAATAAACTGCTTTTTCACTAGTACCCGGTATATGGTTGTGCCGTTTGTGGGGGATCTGAGTAGAGAGGGTTTTTTCCTCGATACTATTGTTTATTATATTTTCAGAAAAAAAAGAGTCTTTTTTTCATCCCTTAATCTGCCAATTCAGCATTTTGTCTGTGTATAAATAAATGCAACCGAAATACTGACTTCCTGTTTGCAGGACCCCTAATAGAGACCGTTATGGTCTTGCCCTTGACCCAGCACCTGGGCTGATTCAGTTGCTCAGTAGAGATCTGAGCATCTTTGACCCATCCAACAGCCAATCAGTAGAAATAACGGTTAGGAACATTCCAAGGATGTGGTGCAGGAAGGGGGCATAGTCTCCCCGAAACGTTGTGTATGTTTGGCGTGTTGGTACTCAGAAATAAATGAATCAATAATTCATTTTCTGGAGAGTGTGCCTCCCTTTACTTCTATTTTAATACAGTGGTTGACAAAAGTATTCGGCCCCCTTGATGTTTTCCACATTTTGTCACATTACTGCCACAAACATGAATCAATTTTATTGGAATTCCACATAAAAGTCCAATACAAAGTGGTGTACACGTGAGAAGTGGAACAAAAATCATACATGATTCCAAACATTTTTAACAAATCAATAACTGCAAAGTGGGGTGTGTGTAATTATTCAGCCCTCTGAGTCAATACTTGGTAGAACCACCTTTTGCTGCAATTACAGCTGCCAGTCTTTTAGGGTATGTCTCTACCAGCTTTGCACATTAAGAGACTGAAATCCTTGCCCATTCTTCTTTGCAAAACAGCTCCAACTCAGTCAGATTAGATGGACAGCATTTGTAAACAGCAGTTTTCAGATCTTGCCACAGATTCTCGATTGGATTTAGATCTGGACTTTGACTGGGCAATTCTAACACATGGATATGTTTTGTTTTAAACCATTCCATTGTTGCCCTGGCTTTATGTTTAGGGTTGTTGCCCTGCTGGAAGGTGAACCTCCGACCCAATCTCAAGTCTTTTGCTGAGTCCAAGAGGTTTTCTTCCAAGATTGCCCTGTATTTGGCTCCATCCATCTTCCCATCAACTCTGACCAGCTTCCCTGTCCCTGCTGAAGAGAAGCACCCCCAGAGCATGATGCTGCCACCACATTTTACAGTGGGGATGGGGTGTTCTGAGTGATGTGCAGTGTTAGTTTTTCGCCACACATAGCATTTTGGCCAAAAAGTTCCATTTGGTCTCATCTGACCAGAACACCTTCTTTCACATGTTTGCGGTGTCCCCCACACGGCTTGTGGCAAACTGCAAATGGGATATCTTATGCTTTTCTGTTAACAATGGCTTTCTTCTTGCCACTCTTCCATAAAGGGCAACTTTGTGCAGTGCACTACTAATAGTTGTCCTATGGACAGATTCCCCCACCTGAGCTGTAGATCTCTGTAGCTCATCCAGAGAGTCACCATGAGCCTCTTGACTGCATTTCTGATCAGCACTCTCCTTGTTCAGCCTGTGAGTTTAGGTGGACGGCCTTGTCTTGGTAGGTTTACAGTTGTGCCATACTTCCATTTCTGAATGATCGCTTGAACAGTGCTCTGTGGGATGTTCAAGGCTTTGGAAATCTTTTTGTAGCCTAAGCCTGCTTTAAATTTCTCAATAACATTATCCCTGACCTGTCTGGTGAGTTCTTTAGACTTCATGGTATTGTTGATCCCAAGTTTCTCTTAGACAACCTCTGAGGCCGTCACAGAGCAGCTGTATTTGTACTGACATTAGATTACACACTCTAATTAGTCATTAGCACTCATCAGGCAATGTCTATGGGCAACTGACTGCACTCAGACCAAAGGGGGCTGAATAATTACGCACACCCCACTTTGCAGTTATTGATTTGTTAAAAATGTTTGGAATCATGTATGATTTTCGTTCCAGTTCTCACGTGTACACCACTTTGTATTGGTCTTTCACATGGAATTCCAATAAAATTGATTCATGTTTGTGGCAGTAATGTGACAAAATGTGGAAAACTTCAAGGGGGCCAAATACTTTTGCCAACCACTGTAGGTATAGCAGAAACGTGGTTGAACAGTTCTTATGACTAGGCTGTAAATTTAGAAGGATAAGCCTTGTTTAGGCAGGACAGAGAAAAAAGGAATAGGGGAGGAGTATGTGTTTATGTTAAAAAAGAATTGAAGCCAAATTTAAAAGAAGAGATAACTGGCCATATGGATGTTAAATCAGAGGCAATATGGGTGGAATTAGGCAATAGGAAAGGGGGTAATGTCATTGTTGGTGTCTGCTATAAGCTGCCAAATTCTAACAGGGAGGTGAGTCAGCTTCTTATGCAGTTGGCAAGGGCTGCAGGCTTGGGGAGTGTGCTCATTATGGGGGACTTAAATTACCATGACATTGATTGGTGTAGTGGAACTGCCAACACAGAAAAAGGCGATGAGTTCCTGAATTTGCTGCAGGATAATTTTCTCTCACAGGTGGTTGAAGCTCCTACTAGAAAAGCAGCTCTGTTGGATCTGGTAATATCTAACATTGTGGAGCGTATTATAGATATAAAGGTAACTGGAGGCTTAGGGAATAGTGACCATGAAATAGTGGCGTTTGGAGTATGTTATCGAAAGAAAAAGTGGCCTGGGTTAACAAAGACCTTTAATTTCGGGAAAGCAAATTTTCCCATGTTAAAAGCAGCTCTTCAGAATGTCAACTGGGATAAGGTATTACCAGGTAAAGGTACTGAACAGAAGTGGAGTGTGTACAAGAGGATTTTAAGTCATTTCACATCTAAATTTATACCCTTGGGAAATAAATGTAAAAAAAACAAATTTGTGCCCATGTGGCTGAATTCTGATGTAAAGAGGCAAATGGAAAGGAAGAAAAAGGCATTTAAAACCTTTAAGTCACAGGGAACGGAAAGGGCCTTTAAGGATTATAAAAACTAACAAGGAGTGTAAGAAAGCAAAAAAACTAGCTAAAATTAATAATGAAGTTAGGATAGCTGAACAAAGCATCACTAAGCCTAATTTTTTTAAAAGTATATTAATAGTAAGAAGATGAGGGCTGAAATGGTGGCACCATTAATTAATGGGGATAAGTTAATGTCTTAAATGTTTTTTTTCCCCTCTGTATACACTATAGATAATCCAAGTATAGATATCATAGAGTATAGTAGCAATAATGGTATAAAAGATGCAGTTTGGTTAAAGGGGAACTGTGGTCCAAAAATGACTTTAGGTAAATTGAGATAAATTGATAGGAATTGCTCCCCTGAAAATTTTTGCAATTTATTTCCACTGTTTATTTTGCATAGTTTTGAAGATATTTACATTTTTGTGTGTGATATGGCAGCAGCATCACCAGGTCCCCTGCACTTCCTGCATCCTGCTCTGAAACTGTCAGTCAATCTTTCCTGTGTCTCCTCCTCCCCTTTGCAGCCCCCCTGGTCCCTCCCACTCATGGACCCCATGGTCCCTCCAGTTTCTGGCCATTGACCCATTATCTTACAGCCCCATGTGGCCCTGCCCACTCACGGGTGCCTAAGTCCCGCCCACTCAGAGGTGCCGTGGGTTACTCAGACCTCCCCGCTACCTTCTCTGTCAGGACTTCCCACAGCAGAGAGGAGGAGGGACTTCCTGTCTCCCTCACACACTGAGGAAGTCTTAGGCTGTGCTCACCGACGGGAACTGTGCAGGAGAAGCCTCAGTAATGTCACAAGTCAGTCTCCCACCCATAAACTTTCTGGTCAGTCATTTCTGTATATCTTGGGCTGTGGAACACATAAAGAGGTGGTTGATGGCTCGTTTTAAAGGTAGGAAACTGGCCTTTCATTTAAACTCAACTTGTTTGGAGCCCACAGTTCCCCTTTAACCAAGGATATGGTACAGAAAGAACCAAATAAGGTTAATATTAATAAATCTCCTGGACTGGATAAAATACATCCTCTGGTACTTAGGGAGCTAAGTTCAGTTTTTTCTAGGCCATTGTTTCTTACTTTTGCAGATTCCCTCATGTCCGGGTGTGTGCCTCTGGATTGGAAAAAGGCTGATGTTATTCCAGTATTAAAAAGGGTAGTCGTTCACAGCCGGGTAATTAGAGGCCTGTAATCTGTTGTATTCAATTAGATCAACTGACTTGAAGTTTAGTTCTTGAAGACGTTTCGCTAATCATCCGACTGGCTTTCTCAATTCAGAACTGAGAGATCCAGTCGGATGATTAGCGAAACGTCTTCAAGAACTTAACTTCAAGTCGAGTTGATCTAATTGAATACAACAGATATACCATGACCTGGATGAATGAGAACCTTCATAAGCATAGAGGCCTGTAAGTTTAACCTCAGTGGTGGGGAAGACACTGGAAAGTTTAATAAGGGAACATATTCTAGAGTATGTTTGACATTATAGGACTGACATTATAAGTAGTAACCAGCATGGATTTAGGAGGAATAGATCTTGTCAAACTAACTTGCTTGGCTTTTATGAGGAAGGAAGTAAAAATTTAGACTCTGGCATAGCAGTAGATGTAGTATACTTGGATTTTGCAATGGCTTTTGATACAGTCCCCCATAGGTGTCTAATGTATGAGCTAAGGTCTGTTGGTATCCATTTGTAGATGGATAGAAAATTGGTTAAAGGACAACTATACTCACCTCACCCTCGCTCCTCTTCCTCCATAGCTGCATAGTACCCAGGGTGAGGACCTAAAATCGCTATGTCCTCACCCTGGGTACTTTCCCTAACTCCTGCACTACTTACCGCAAAGCTGGGGATACAGCATGAAGGGACAATGCAAACACATGGTCTAGTACAGAGAGAGATTGGATCAGCCTGGAACTCTGCAATGTCCATCTGGGGTTTGTTTTCTGTAACAGGCAACTTATTAACCTTTCCCTCACTGAAGGGCCTGTTACTGCAAACAAACCCCAGATGGACATTGCACTTAGTTTAACAGTAAGGTACAGGGGGTCAGTGAGGGGTACAGGGAGTCAGAGAGGGGTACAGGGGGTCAGTGAGAGGTGTTGTTAAGCCCTCCAGTTCATTTCCCAGCGTTATCAAGCCCTCCAGTTCATTTCCCAGCGTTATCAAGCCCTCCAGTTCATTTCCCAGCGTTATCAAGCCCTCCAGTTCATTTCCCAGCATTATCAAGCCCTCCAGTTCATTTCCCAGCATTATCAAGCCCTCCAGTTCATTTCCCAGCATTATCAACCCTCCGTTCATTTCCAGCATTATCAAGCCCTCCATTCATTTCCCAGCATTATCAAGCCCTCCAGTTCATTTCCCAGCGTTATCAAGCCCTCCAGTTCTTTTCCCAGCGTTATCAAGCCCCCAGTTCATTTCCCAGCGTTATAAAGCCCCCAGTTCATTAGCCAGTGTAGTCAGCTCAACAATGTAAAATGGCAGTAGTGGTCTTTAAAATGGGCGTTACCTCAAAAAGTGGGTGTGGTTTTGTGGTTTTAAAGTGGGCGTGGTAAAAAAAATCGTCCGCACACCTTCAATTTGTCCCTCTTTGGATTTTACAAATGTTGGGAGGTATGCCAGAGGAGAAAGTGGTGTCAGCTAGGAATAAGATCAATAGGTTTTTGGTGCTTTCTTTTAAGGTCAATAGTATGCAGGAACGTGGCCACAGCTGTGGATTTGTTCATTCATTGAAGGACAACTGAAGCTACAGAACAACACTGAAACAGAAGGCAGAACACCTTGATATGAGACCAGTAATCTGTGTCTTATAAAACCATATGGAGCTGTGATGTAAGGTATGGATTAAACTATAGTACACATTGGGGCCAGTAGTGGGGGGAATTATAGTTTTGGGGGTGGACATGCCCTTTAAAGGGAGGGGTTATTGAACATCCTGATATTGACTTTAAATGTAAGAGACTGTTTAGACCAGATGGGGTTCATTTGTCTGATGTTGGATGGGCAATTTTCATAAATAGTTTTCAGGATTACTTGGAAAAAGTCCCCTCCTTTTTGTGGAGGAATGCGGTCTCAAACAGCGGTTAAGAGCTGCCATGGAAGTACAGTATGGTACTGAGCTAGGCGTTCAGGTTGCATTAAGGTGGGCCAAGTGGATGGGGCACCTGGGGTAGGTACGGAGGACGGGACGATCGCGATTGTCTAGACCTCCACACACCAGCTGATGTGCAAGGACTCAGCTGGTGGGAGAGCGATTTAGGCCAGTTGATGTGCAGGGGGACTCAGCTGGCTAGGGCGGTGAATGATTGGTTAGGCCAATCAATTTAAGGCCAGCTGATGTGCATGGGGACTCAGCTGACAAGGGCGGTGAATGATTGGGGCTGTAGTCAAAGCCTGTCAATACCAATCAATGCCAGATGATGTGCAGGGGGACTCACCTGGCAAGGGCGGTGAACGATTGGGGCTAATCGAGCTGGATAACAACAATCGTCTATGGGAGAGGAAGACCGCATTTAGTTTAGAAGGGGACTCTGCAATGTGTTTGTTATATATATATATATATTGTTTTTTATTAATAAAGTGACCTCCCATGTTTTGCCAGAGAATGTGTCATGCGTGTTTTTTCCGGTAAAGTAAGATGTTTAAATTTCATAAGAAATTTGAGTATTATTGTGGGTTACAGGAATATTGATTAAGGTAGCGGGGTCTTGTGGGATCTCTGACCCATAGTATGTCTTTATTCAACCTCAAATACTATACTATACTAAAGCATACCTCCCTATTAAAAAAAGCACAAGGTTCTGCAATAATTCTACAGTTGCTGCAGACATTCCAGAACTCCAGGTAAAAGATTTTTAAAGGTAAGCATTTCAAGCTGTGAATTAAATACATTTACATTTAAGTACATTTTGCACAATTCCTGATCAACAAGAACTGTAACTTTTTTGTTACTAAAGTTCTTATTTTACCAAGGTTCCCGAGACATTCAAAAACAACATTTTGTGCCCAGAATTAAAGCCATTCAATCGCAAACCATGTTATGAACTCTGTGGGAACATCGAAAGGCAAGTATTGCTTCCGCTTCACGCAACGTTACACCAATTTAACATTCATGTTGGATCAGTGTATGGCCAGCAAAAAGTCAAGTACACTGAGGCAAGATTTACACTCAATAGATTTACAGGTAGTCTATCAATCAGGAGGTAAAGTACAGGTTAATATTTCAGCCTGGTGATCATACGAATTTAAATACACATGTTCACCAGTAATTTACAGACACAACTAATTTCCCAGACAGACTGATTTTACTGAAAAAAATAATTGGGAATGATTGGTGCCATAAATCACAACAGATTACTCTAATGATCTTTGGACCCCTGGGACTGATCAGATCAAAGTAAAAGCCAGTGTTTACCAGCCCTTAGATTTGTGTTTTACTTATAAAACTGTTATGTTAGCTCAACAGGAGTGTACCAAAATATTTTCAAGAAATGCACCAGTCTATTGAAAGATGCAAAAATCCCTGTCCAGAAGAGGAAGATTAAAATAAAAGTGTAATATAAATGCACAGCAACCCCCCCAAACCCCAGTTTCTCATTATACATAATTCCAAAAGATGCCCCTGAAGTGACTTACTGACCTGGTCCCTCACTGCTATAGCACGATACTCCACTGCTCTACGGCGATACTTTGCGGCTGTCAATCAAGGCGCGACACAATGTTATACCCAATTACCTGACAGCTGCTTTCAGAAAGCACCTCACTGCTCCTGTTCTTGCTTGAAAAAGGAGCACGAGGTGGCACCCAGGCAAGGGACCGGGTCAGGTAAGTCCTTCAAGTGCATCTTTGGGAATTATGTATATAATGTATATAACTTTGTCATGGTATTACAAACTACAATACACGTGAAAACAGACCCGGGCAAATTAATTGGATATCACTGACTGGCCTGCTGCTACTAGACCAGGAGTCAAGAAAATCTTAAGATAAAAAAAATAGATTCGGTCATGCTGGTTCGATTTATTTTTGATGAATGGATCTAAAAATATTAAACACCAAAGAGTCCTCTTAATATTGTAAGTTTTTATTTTGTTTATTAGCTGCTACTAATTAAATAAAAATAGGAATTTAAATTATTTTTTCTTCTTTTTTTTACAAGGAGTTCAAATTAATGTACAGGGGAACTGGGTTCATATTGGTCAGTCTCCAAACAAGTTGAGTTTAAATGGAAGGCAGTTTCCTACCTTTAAAACGAGCCATCAACCACCTTTCTACGTGCTCCACAGCCCAAGATAAAAAGAAATGACTGACCAGAAAGTTAATGGGTAGGAGGCCGACATGTGACATTCCTAAGGCTTCTCCTGCACAGTGCCGCTGGCGAGCACAGCCTCAGACTCCCTCAGTGTGTGTGGGAGACAGGAAGTCCCCCCCCTCTCTGCTGTGTGAAGGACCTGCAGCTGCAGAGAAGGTAAGGGAATCTACAGCCCTTCTGTCTTACTATATAAAAATAGCCTTTTCAGGCAGAGTTCTCACTCTGCCTGAAAAGGCTGTTTCCACAGAGTTTTCGGGGGGGGGGGGGTGGGTAGACGTGACCACAGCACCCGTGAGTGAGCGGGGCCATGGCACTCGCGAGTGTGGGGGGGCCAAATGGGGCTGTAAGGAATGGGCCAAGGGGGGCCGCAACTGGATGGACCATGGGGTCAAGGAGTGGGAGGGACCAGGGGGGCTGCAAAGGGGAGGAGACTCTACCCAAAATTGTGATTTAAAATAAAATTAAATTTAGGGTGCACCACAATAAAGCATCTTATCTAGAGTACTAAAAGAAGGCTGTAGATATAGGCGGATCACTGACCCAAATCTTGCATGTGTGATGTCACCTGCCGACCTGGGGAATATGCGTATGGTGGCGTGCCGCAGTGTTTTTTTTTGGTGCGTGGGTGCGCACTGGGGGGTTTGCTGCTTGAATATAAAGTAAAAGCACGCAGTCAAGGAATACTACCCACAAGCTTAATTGAACAATTATTCATAGCACCTTAACACTTTTCATATAATATTCTCCCTGCTCCCCCAGCCCAAACAGCTATAGTTTTAATATCAGAAAGTGCCCCAATTATTACTTACCTTCCCTCTTTCCTCCGCCGAACTGCCAGGCCCTCTGCTTGTGAGAAAATGTAAGCAGAGGGGCGGCAGCCAATCATGGACGCGGCTGCCGGGAGTTCAGTGCGGCAGAGGAAAGAGGGAAGGAAGTAATGTTTGGGGCACTTTCTGATATTAAAACTATAGCGGTTGGGGACGGGGGAACATGGAGACTATTATGTATAAAGGTTTTTATGCTAGGGGGAGGGAATCTAAATCGGGAGGGAGAGGGGGAGAAGGACTGCAGTGCGCATGCCAAACTTCTCCCGGAGGGGAGACAGGAGGCAGAGTCCTATATGGACTCTGCAGTACTCCTGGTGGGCGCTTTTTTGGACTTTAGGGGGGATAGCAGAAGAACCAGATGAAGCTGGGATGTAAGGTAAGGATTAAACTACACTACACAATGGGGCCAGTAGTGGGGGGGGATTATAGTTTTGGGGGGTGGACATGGCCTTTAAAGTGCATTGTCAACCCCCCCCCCAAAATAAATTCTTCCCATACACTCTTGCAATATTTACCACTCCTTTCACAGTATCCTTATTGCAGCTGCTATTCAATTACATCTACAAAAATAAATATTTCAAGTTCTAGCACATTACAATATGCTTTTTCTGAAGCTATTGTATTACAACTTAAAGTATTTAAAAGAATAGTAGTTGCAGATCAATTCTAAAGAAGAATTCTAAAGAAACACTGAACAAAAGATAAAGTAACAGAGCAGTTGAGGTTGAAAAAAAAAAAAAAAGCTAACCTTTTTTTTATCCTACCCATGATGCCTGCACAACAGTTGATCCAGAGGAATAAAAAAAAAAACAAAAAAAAAAAAACATACTAAGGGCTAGGCCTCACTTGCGTGTTTTTTGTACGTTTGCGCATGCATTTTTTCTAACATAGGAATCGCGGCAACACACCGAAAATATGTGTTTTCAGGTGTGATGCGATTGCGCGTCCGTTTGCGATATGCAATCGCCATTTTTATGCGCAATCACATGCCATTTCGTATCTCAAAAGGAGAAAATCACACACACAAACGCACAATTGCGTGTGCGGCGCAGTGTGGCCTTGCCCTAAAGGAGGAAAAACAATACTTCTGACTCCACTGGCAGCCAAATGAATACCATAGACCAACACAAACTTTATGTATTAATACCAATTACTTTCAATATACTTTCATTCTATAAACTTGTATCCCCTCTCTTGAAACTACCCAACAAACCTCCTGGTAACAGAAAGCAGTTTCACAGTTTACAGTTCTCGCTACAAAAACAATGCTCTTGAGAATTTTATGTGTGGCCACAAAGTGTTTATTAAGAAAGCAATTGTGTGTTAAGACAGTCAACTTTTAAGTTTACCAAACATTTGGAATCATCCAAAAACTAATTCAGCACTGCAAAGTCAGAACAAACTTTCAATACAGCCAGCCATCTCTCAAATAGCCTTCTCATACCAGAAGTGCTAAGAGGAAAAGACAGAGGCAGTGACCTAAATTCTGCATTAGTTAAAGATCTCCTGTTTTTGCATTGATATATTTTTGTATAGGCATTTTTTTTAAAACTGAGGTAATCTGTGAAATCTAATTTACCATGAATACTGCTGCCAACACCCTGCACAAATAAATGGTAAGCACACTGTTGATAGCATTTTCAAATCTCAGTAAGTCTTCTGACATCAGTGTGGTTTTTCAAGAGACCCACCCACATGTCCAGATCTCAGAGATAGAACTAACTTGGCAGACCCACTTTGGGGGCTTTTAAAATATTTAAGGAGCTCAACTTTCCCTGAGAGTATTAAACATTCAGTCCAAAATATGCAGTTTTGGTCCCAGGCACACTCTGTGGCAATTTGCCTATTACTTTTAAAGGTGCTACTTCAGTCTTAGTCCTCTATCCTGGGACAAATCAAAATACAGCACAAACAAAAGAAAATTGAACTAAGATGCACATTTATAATATGGATTTCTCTATTTATTCAGTGAACCACATACACTACGTTTCAGGATCACCTTGTCCCCTTCATCAGGTGTCATCTGCTTGTATTAAGCAATGAGACTGTCCTTGATAAATGGGTCTTCTCATGTAGGATGTTTTCAAGCATTTTAACCACTGTGACTTTCAAAGGCAACCAGCGGTGACAGGACACTTTTCGTGTTCTGCCTGTCTACCAATGCAAAACAATTACCTTTATAAATGTTTTCAACTGAATTCTACAGAACTAGTAACTTTAAAAAAAAAGTTAACCTGGCTACTGAAGGCTGTCAATCAATATTAGCTAGAACTGACTGGCACATGTGTGATGAAACCTGATATGCAGAAAGCATCTCTAGTGCTACTCCAAGGCTGGCCGCTTACTCACAACTTTACTCCCCTTTAAAGAGGTGAAAGAGCACGGAGAAGACATGGGGGTGGACCTGATTTAGCACGTGTTTGTAGTTAGCCTTCCTCTTTAAAGGGAAGATGACGTTGAAGCTATGGTTACCACACTGCCCCATCACTTGAATATACAGTGACCTCCTTGCATAGAGTTGGGAGCCCATGACCGGTCCATCCAGCCCCCCCGTACTGTACCTCCTGCAGCCTCTTGCGGGCCCTGCTCAGCGCCTCCTCGTATCCCTTGTGGCGCAGCTCGCTTAGACTCTGGTAATATTCCTCGGGATCGTCACTGTCAGTGAACAGAACCTGGGAGAGAATCTTCCAACCGCAAGTGTCCAGCCCGTGGCCCAGGTAATCCCGCAGGCACCTGCACAGCTCCTCCACCTCCGTCTCGCTTAGCTCCGGGGCCCCGAACAATACCGACCACACTCCAGACGGCTCCTCCGGGAAGGCCGGCAGACAGGGCTCCAACTCACAGCTGACCGAACAAAGCTGCTGGTGAACGGCCCTGAGGTCCTGGAAGGAGAAAAGTCCGGCCCAGCTGCACTCCTCCTCCTCTTCAACCTCCTCCTGCACCGGCTCCTCTCTCCGCACTGGGCTGCCCCGTTCCAGCTGCTTGGCCGGGCTACGCGATGCTGCTTTGTCCGCGCTCCTCTGTCTCTGCGCGGTCCGGTTGTGGCAGGTGATGGCGAACTTTCCTTCTACTTCATTCCAGGCCACGATGAACACAAACTTGCGTCTTTCTTTCTCTTCGAACACGTTGGGCCTCACGGCCACCCAGTCCGACTCCAACCCGTCCTCCAGGCTGAACGACATGACTGCCCCTCGCTACCCTTCTCTCACCGTTGCGGCATCAGCCCGTCTCTCTGTGTGAATCCGCGCAGGCGGCGGAGGGATCTCTAGGACCCTGTCACTCGCTGCGCTGTACACAAACTCGGTCCCTGCCGGATCTCTGCCGCTTTGCCTGGTCTATTGTCATTAGTGGTCACGTGACACGCTCAGTAGACAGCCGCCAGGAGGATTTTTTGCTTCCTCCTCCTTTTTTTTTTTTTCAACCTCCCATCCGGTGTCTCTCCGTTGTTTCTCTGCCGGAGCCCCAACGGATCCTTCGTCACTTTCCTACCTCAGCTCCTGGGACGACGAATAAAAACACGAACTAAAGACGGACGGTGACGTCACGGTCTGTGCAACGAACGTAAACAAGCGCACGTGTCACTGGAGCGCGCGCACGGGAACGCGCTTGGAACTGCATAATGGGAGATTGTGTTTATGGAACACAGATAGAGTGTAGCTTCTTACATTACAGGGACTTGTCTTATTCCTCCATCAACTAACAACACAGCTATTTTACCCAGGGCCCCAAACCATACACTTTGAATAGTCATGGTTTGAGATAAATAATAGTAATATCATTTCCACACCACAAATTACCAATCCCATAACATCCAACACTGGGGATAGGGCAGACTACTGGACACAAATAGGTACAGATGGGACGGCACTTGCTTCACTAAAATCGCTCAAATTTTATTTCATCATGTTTAAAAACAGCGGCTTTTTCTTAGCCAAAACGCTCATAGGCAGTATACACAGAACAGATATGAAGTGTCGGGTAAATCAACGTCATATCTGTTCTGTGTATACTGCCTATGAGCGTTTTGGCTAAGAAAAAGCCGCTGTTTTTAAACATGATGAAATAAAATTTGAGTGATTTTAGTGAAGCAAGTGTGGTCCCATCTGTACCTATTTGTTGTGGAAGTGTTGCTGTGGGACCTTCGGACGTGCACGGCAAAGATCGGGTGAGATAGTGAGTGCCGGTGCTACTTCCTTGTTTGTTCAGACTACTGGACACACCAGTGCTAAATTTAAAGCCTCGTACACATGTACAATCTTTGCACTGATGAACAGCCGGCCACGACACACATTGGCAGCAAATGTTAATTTCAGCTGATAATCGCATGTGTGTATGTGTTCCATCAGGCATTATTCATCGATCCGCCATGGTGGATCAACGAACAACTCCCAATAGAATGCATACACACACCTGATTATCGTCCAAAACCAGCGCTTGTCAAGCATGTGCACGCGTTTCGGAGGTTGTTTGCCGGTGCAAAGATCGTGCATGTGTACGAAGCTTAAGTTAGTATACCTGGATATATAAAAAACACTACATAAGAACGTCAAATTATAATGGGAGCAGCAGTGGAATATTTCCTTATAATAATCACTCAGCTATGTCACTGGGTGATTATTGTAAGAAGATGTTCCACTGCAGTTCCCATAACTTTCTCACCATCCACCGTTCCAGCCTCATCATCATTTTTGTCAAAATCATACATAATACAAGACTATGGAAGCGCATAAAAAAGTAGACAATCAATATGACATGAGATTTTTTATGCAAGTGCAAACACATGTAAAAGTGGATGGCAAAAGCAGACAGAAGGGGCACTGCAATTTTTGTGCATTGTAGTGTGGCCTCAGCCTTACCTTTTAAATTAAAGCTGTACATAGCCTTAAAGGATATCTCTACTGCTAAAAAAATTTTTTTGCTATTCAGTTTTATTGAAGAACGGGAAGTAAAGGAGTTGTCTTGCCTCCAGTTCTTCAATAAAACCTGCAGGAGCCGGGGCAGAAGGTGAGTAACTTACCCGATTGCTCGCTCCTCCGCCGCGTATTCTGACAGGTCCCGATGGACTCTGTTTTCTATGCTCATGCGCTTAGTGTACAGAGTCTGTTGGGACCTGGCAGAGGACGTGGCAGAGAAGCGAGTAATCGGGTAAACGATCCTTACCTTCGTTCCTGGCTCCTGCAGGACACAAATCCTTTACCTTCTGTTCTATAATAAAACTGAATAGCAAAAAATTTTTTGTAAGCAGTGGAGATACCCTTTAAGGCTGAGGCGCCAATACAACGCACCGAAGTGCACACGTAATCGCGAGTTATCGCACGCGATTGCATGTGCAATTCTTGTGCGTTGTCGCGTGTTGTTCTGCATTTGCACAAGCAATTTTGCAATTCAACATGGAAACGGAAAAAAATCCCAAAAAGCTAATGGCGCATGGAAATCGCGTAAATATCTGTTGTATTCAATTAGATCAACTGGACTTGAAATGTAGTTCTTGAAGACGTTTCGCTAGTCATCCGACTGGCTTTCTCAATTCAGAATGACTTGTACAAGAATCTGTGGCAATTATGTACCCTGGAAAATCCCAATTAGCATATCACAGCCAGGTGTTAAGGGTGTGATTAGATAGTGGCTAAGAGGTGTTATAGGAACGTTATATGAGAACCTTCACAAGCATATTTCTAATCATTTTGGGGAGAAAACCCTCAAACTTGTATACAGTATAGTATAGTACAGTACAGTATAGTACAGTATAGTATAGTACAGTACAGTATAGTAAAGTATAGTATAGTATAGTACAGTATAGTATAGTACAGTATAGTATAGTACAGTACAGTATAGTATAGTACAGTACAGTATAGTACAGTATAGTATAGTATAGTACAGTATAGTATAGTACAGTATAGTATAATATAGTACAGTATAGTACAGTATAGTATAGTATAGTACAGTATAGTATAGTACAGTATAGTACAGTATAGTATAGTACAGTATAGTACAGTACAATATAGTATAGTACAGTATAGTATAATATAGTACAGTACAGTATAGTACAGTATAGTATAGTACAGTATAGTACAGTACAGTATAGTAAAGTATAGTATAGTATAGTATAGTACAGTATAGTATAGTATAGTACAGTACAGTACAGTATAGTATAGTACAGTATAGTATAGTACAGTGTAGTATAGTACAGTATAGTGCAGTATAGTACAGTATAGTATAGTATAGTACAGCATAGTATAGTACAGTATAGCATAGTACAGTATAGTATAGTATAGTACATTATAGTGCAGTATAGTATAGTACAGTATAGTATAGTACAGTACAGTATAGTACAGTACAGTACAGAACAGTATAGTACAGTATAGTACAGTACAGTATAGTACAGTATAGCACAGTATGTATAGTATAGTACAGTACAGTATAGTACAGTATAGTATAGTACAGTATAGTATAGTACAGTATAGTATAATATAGTACAGTATAGTACAGTATAGTACATTATAGTACAGTGCAGTACAGTACAGTACAGTATAGTACAGTACAGTATAGTACAGTATAGTACAGTATAGTACAGCATAGTATAGTACAGTATAGTACAGTATAGTATAGTACAGTATAGTATAGTATAGTACAGTATAGTATAGTACAGTATAGTATATCTGTTGTATTCAATTAGATCAACTGGACTTGTAGTTCTTGAAGACGTTTCGCTAGTCATCCGACTGGATCTCTCAATTCAGAATGACTTGTACAAGAATCTGTGGCAATTATGTACCCTGGAAAATCCCAATTAGCATATCACAGCCAGGTGTTAAGGGTGTGATTAGATAGTGGCTAAGAGGTGTTATAGGAACGCCCAGAGTAAGGTGTTAAAACAGCATTGTACATGGCAGACAGTTGGTGTCGAACCCCCCCACCTCTATTTAGGCTTGGTTTCTTTATTTTCACAT
This sequence comes from Hymenochirus boettgeri, assembly GCA_019447015.1. Classification (NCBI taxonomy): domain Eukaryota; kingdom Metazoa; phylum Chordata; class Amphibia; order Anura; family Pipidae; genus Hymenochirus; species Hymenochirus boettgeri. Next base: position 359,767,559 of record CM033469.1, on the reverse strand, counting down.
AAATGGCCTCCTTAACACCTCTCTTGAACCAGTCACGTTCTGTCGCCAGTATGTTAACATTACAATCTTCAAAGGTATGTCCTTTATCCTTAAGATGCAGGTACACGGCTAGTACCATGCAGTATACGTCTGGATTCCACGGTTAAAGGCATCAGAGCCAAACAGATACTGCAAAAGGCTCAAACACAGCTCCTAAGTGAACGGGTACGACAGACACATTTTACAGTCGGTGCTTTAATGCACAACATTAGTCAACTAGAACAGAACCTGGCCTCACAGCTACCTGTGTCCATCTGGGAAAGAGTGATGGAGTTCACCAAACAAGCACAGCTTTCTCAGCACTGTAAAGGTGAACAAAGGGAACAGAACAAGTTCTCTATTCTGTCATCCCAGAACACCCCCAGAGGAGAACAACTACCTTGGATACAAAAGGAGGGAAGTGTCACTTCATCAAACAAGGAGGAATGGGTGAGAAACTTGTCTAACAGGACCCTGACCCAGCCAGAAATGGAAGTCCTTGCTAAGGGCTTGAATTTTGCCATCACTACTAAAGCCATCACTGTGGTGGATATTATAGCAGCCACAGAAGCCTCTATCCACAATAATAAGGTATCACAGAGTGAGGCACAACAACTTAGCCTTAAGGTATCTGCAGCCGTAGCCAGTGCTAAACCTCCTTCATCTAACCTGACCACACAGGAAAGAAGAGCCTTAACATCCCTCAAGAAAGATTCCAGTATCTCCATTCTACCGGCAGACAAGGGAAGATGCACAGTGGTACTCAACACCTCAGACTACCATGATAAGGTGACCATGCTCCTGGCCGATAACAACACATATGAGGCTTTAACAAGGGATCCCACCAGCCGTTACAAGAAAAGAGTCATACACTTACTACAACAGCTTCAAAAGGATAAAGCCATTGACCGAGCAATGTATCATCGCCTCTACCCTGGTGAGGCACATCCATGCATATATGGACTCCCAAAGATACATAAGGAAGGGGCCCCACTAAGACCTATAGTCAGCAGCATCAACTCTGTAACATACAAGGTGGCAAAATATCTAGCTATCATCTTAGGACCATTGGTGGGAAGTTCTAAGCATCACATCCAGAACTCCCAGGATTTCACCAACAAGATTGAAGATATAGTACTCGGTGTAGAAGAAACTATGGTGTCCTATGATGTGACATCTCTCTTCACTTGTATACCCACCAAGGAGGCTGTTGACATGGTGAGAAAACGGCTGGGCCAAGACAGCACTCTTACCAGCAGAACTGATCTCAACCCAGAACAGGTGTGTTCCTTGTTGGACTTGTGCCTGAATACCACCTATTTCAAATACAGGGATAAGTTCTATAAGCAAAAACATGGATGTGCTATGGGATCTCCAGTTTCACCCTCCTTCCATGTCTTTCTGAGATGTCAATATGTCTGTAATCACCATGGCCAGCACTTAGCATTTGGGCATTGTATGATGGAAAATTCTCTAAGTTTAACATTTGTTACAGAAAAACTACACAATGCTTTATGATAATATGGCACCTGATTGCAGGTAAATAATTAGAGTTTCAGATGGAGATCTGAATTAGATGGACAGATAATAATACGTTAGCACAGTTAGCTGCACATAAACTTTTAAATATATCAATTCAAATTTTCCTTTAAATTACAACTATTACTATCAGTTCCATAAAGCACGAGCCAGAAATGCTTTAAAAGGGAAGTTCAGTGCAAATGCATATGCTTTTCAGAAAAAAAGACTATATATAAATGGAGGACGCTGCACAACATCCTTATACCCAATGGATCACTTAAGTAAAGTGGTGCTCAGGGGGATATCAAAAATACTATATAATAAACAATAGTATCGAGGAAAAACCCTTCTACTCAGATCCCCACAAATGACACCAACCGACTTTCATACGATACCTCTTCAGGACGGACCACCACTCTATTCGCCATGCGATATTCATGCACCGGCTTCATCAGGGACTCTGATGAAGCCGGTGCATGAATAGCGCAATGGCGAAACCACGTGTAGGTAGTGGCGGCTCCTCCAGCGTGATGTTACACTGTGTACTTCATACGGAAGCACGGGATTTACTGAGGGACTATTGTGGGACTGGCTTACAAGCCAGACTCGGAGGGTTTGTCCAGACCGGGATGGTGAACTGACTATCGGGTGAAGAGGGTGGTCGTCCGTGAGAGTGAAGAGGTATTGTATGAAAGTCGGACTTGGCTTCTCACTGTAAGCCAGAATTCATGTGGAACATTGTTGCTTTCTTCGTGTGCTTTGGGGTTACATTGGGTTACACTGGGGGAGTTTAGCCTGGTTTTATAAAAACCGGGGACCCCCGGTAGAGTTGGTGTGTGTTTTAATGTTGGGTGTGGGGTGTTTTAGATCTATGACGTCTACCAATAAACTGCTTTTCACTAGTACCCGGATATGGTTGTGCCGTTTGTGGGGGGTCTGAGTAGAGAGGGGTTTTTCCTCGATATATTGTTTATTATATTTCAGAAAAAAAAGAGTCTTTTTCATCCCTTAATCTGCCAATTCAGCATTTGTCTGTGTATAAATAAGCAACCGAAATATGACTTCCTGTTTGCAGGACCCCTAATAGAGACCGTTATGGTCTTGCCTTGACCCAGCACCTGGGCTGATTCAGTGCTCAGTAGAGATCGAGCATCTTGACCCATCCAACAGCCAATCAGTAGAAATAACGGTTAGGAACATTCCAAGGATGTGGTGCAGGAAGGGGGCATAGTCTCCCCGAAACGTTGTGTATGTTGGGGTGGGTTGTACTCAGAAATAAATGAATCAATAATTCATTTTCTGGGAGAGTGTGCCTCCCTTTACTTCTATTTTAATACAGTGGTTGACAAAAGTATTCGGCCCCCTTGATGTTTCCACATTTTGTCACATTACTGCCACAAACATGAATCAATTTTTTTGGAATCACATAAAAGTCCAATACAAAGTGGTGTACACGTGAGAAGTGGAACAAAATCATACATGATTCCAACATTTTTAACAAATCAATAACTGCACAAGTGGGGTGTGTGTAATTATTCAGCCCTCTGAGTCAATACTTGGTAGAACCACCTTTTGTGCAATTACAGTCGCCAGTCTTTTAGGGTATGTCTCTACCCGCTTTGCACATTAAGAGAAGAAATCCTTGCCCATTCTTCTTGCAAAACGCTCCAACTCAGTCAGATTAGATGGACAGCACTTTGTAAACAGCAGTTTTCAGATCTTGCCACAGATTCTCGATTGGATTTAGATCTGGACTTTGACTGGGCAATTCTAAACATGGATATGTTGTTTTTTAAACCATTCCAGTTGCCCGCTTATGTTTAGGTGTTGCCCTGCTGGAAGGTGAACCTCCGACCCAATCTCAGTCTTTGCTGAGTCCAAGAGGGTTCTTCCAAGATTGCCCTATTTGGCTCCATCCATCTTCCACAACTCTGACCAGCTCCCTGTCCCTGCTGAAGAGAAGCACCCCAGAGCATGATGCTGCCACCACATTTTACAGTGGGGATGGGTGTTCTGAGTGATGTGCAGTGGTAGTTTTTCGCCACACATAGCATTTTGGCCAAAAAGTTCCATGTGGTCTCATCTGACCAGAACACCTTCTTTCACATGTTTGCGGTGTCCCCCACACGGCTGTGGCAAACTGCAAAGGGATATCTTATGCTTTTCTGTTAACAATGGCTTTCTTCTTGCCACTCTTCCATAAAGGGCAACTTTGTGCAGTGCACTACTAATAGTTGTCCTATGGACAGATTCCCCCACCTGAGCTGTAGATCTCTGAGCTCATCCAAGAGTCACCATGAGCTCTTGACTGCATTTCTGATCAGCACTCTCCTTGGTTCAGCCTGTGAGTTTAGGTGGACGGCCTTGTCTTGGTAGGTTTACAGTTGTGCCATACTTCCATTTCTGAATGATCGCTTGAACAGTCTCTGTGGGATGTTCAAGGCTTTGGAAATCTTTTGTAGCCTAAGCCTGCTTTAAATTTCTCAATAACATTATCCCTGACCTGTTGGTGAGTTCTTTAGACTTCATGGTATTGTTGATCCCAGTTTCTCTTAGACAACCTCTGAGGCCGTAAGAGCAGCTGTATTTGTACTGACATTAGATTACACACTCTAATTAGTCATTAGCAATCATCAGGCAATGTCTATGGGCAAATGACTGCACTCAGACCAAAGGGGGCTGAATAATTACGCACACACCCACTTTGCAGTTATTGATTGTTAAAAATGTTTGGAACATGTATGATTTGTTCCAGTTCTCACGTGTACACCACTTTGTATTGGTCTTTCACATGGAATTCCAATAAAATTGATTCATGTTTGTGGCAGTAATGTGACAAAATGTGGAAAACTTCAAGGGGGCCAAATACTTTTGCCAACCACTGTAGGTATAGCAGAACGTGGTTGAACAGTTCTTATGACTAGGCTGTAAATTTAGAAGGATAAGCCTTGTTTAGGCAGGACAGAGAAAAAAGGAATAGGGAGGAGTATGTGTTATGTTAAAAAAGAAATGAAGCCCAAATTAAAGAAGAGATAACTGGCCATATGGATGTTAAATCAGAGGCAATATGGGTGGAATTAGGCAATAGGAAAGGGGGTAATGTCATTGTTGGTGTCTGCTATAAGCTGCCAAATTCTAACAGGGAGGTGAGTCAGCTTCTTATGCAGTTGGCAAGGGCTGCAGGCTTGGGGAGTGTGCTCATTATGGGGGACTTAAATTACCATGACATTGATTGGTGTGTGGAACTGCCCAACACAAGAAAAGGCGATGAGTTCCTGATTTGCTGCAGGGAATTTCTCTCACAGGTGGTTGAAGCTCCTACTAGAAAAGCAGCTTTGTTGGATTGGTAATATCAACATTGTGGAGCGTATTATAGATATAAAGGTAACTGGAGGCTTAGGGAATAGTGACCATGAAATAGTGGCGTTTGGAGTATGTTATCGAAAGAAAAAGTGGCCTGGTTAACAAAGACCTTTAATTCGGGAAAGCAAATTTTCCATGTTAAAAGCAGCTCTTCAGAATGTCAACTGGGATAAGGTTTACCAGGTAAAAGTACTGAACAGAAGTGGAGTGTGTACAAGAGGATTTAAGTCATTTCACATCTAAATTATACCCTTGGGAATAAATGTAAAAAAACAAATTTGTGCCCATGTGGCTGAATTCTTGATGTAAAGAGGCAAATGGAAAGGAAGAAAAAAGGCATTTAAAACCTTTAAGTCACAGGGAACGGAAAGGGCCTTTAAGGATTATAAAAACTAAAAAGGAGGTAAGAAAGCAAAAAAACTAGCTAAAATTAATATGAAGTAGGATAGCTGAACAAAGCTCACTAAGCTAATTTTTTAAAAGTATATTAATAGTAAGAAGATGAGGGCTGAAATGGTGGCACCATTAATTAATGGGGTATAAGTTAATGTCTTAAATGTTTTTTTTCCCCTCTGTATACACTATAGATAATCCAAGTATAGATATCATGAGTATAGTAGCAATAATGGTATAAAAGATGCAGTTTGGTTTAAGGGGAACGTGGTCCAAAAATGACTTTAGGTAAATTGAGATAAATTGATAGGAATTGCTCCCCTGAAAATTTTTGCAATTTATTCCACTGTTTTTTTTGCATAGTTTTGAAGATATTACATTTGTGTGTGATATGGCAGCAGCATCACCAGGTCCCCTGCACTTCCTGCATCCTGCTCTGAAACTGTCAGTCAATCTTTCCTGTGTCTCCTCCTCCCCTTTGCAGCCCCCCTGGTCCCTCCCACTCATGGACCCCATGGTCTCCAGTTTTCTGGCCATTGACCCATATCTTACAGCCCCATGTGGCCCTGCCCACTCAAGGTGCCTAAGTCCCGCCCACTAGAGGTGCCGTGGGTTACTCAGACCTCCCGCTACCTTCTTGTCAGGACTTCCCACAGAGAGGAGGAGGGACTTCCTGTCTCCCTCACACACTGAGGAAGTCTTAGGCGTGCTCACCGACGGGAACTGTGCAGGAGAAGCCTCAGTAATGTCACAAGTCAGTCTCCCACCCATAAAACTTTCTGGTCACATTTCTGTATATCTTGGGCTTGGGACACATAAAGAGGTGGTTGATGGCTCGTTTTAAAGGTAGGAAACTGGCCTTTCATTTAAACTCAACTTGTTTGGAGGCCCACAGTTCCCTTTACCAAGGATATGGTACAGAAAGAACAAATAAGGTTAATATTAATAAATCTCCTGGACTGGATAAATACACTCTGGTACTTAGGGAGCTAAGTTCAGTTTTTTAGGCCATGTTTCTACTTTTGCAGATTCCCTCATGTCCGGGTGTGTGCCTCTGGATGGAAAAAGGCTGATGGTATTCCAGTATTTAAAAGGGTAGTCGTTCACAGCCGGTGGGTAATTAGAGGCCTGTAAATCTGTTGTATTCAATTAGATCAACTGGACTTGAAGTTTAGTTCTTGAAGACGTTTCGCTAATCATCGACTGGCTTTCTCAATTCAGAACTGAGAAAGCCAGTCGGATGACTAGCGAAACGTCTTCAAGACTAAACTTCAAGTCCAGTTGATCTAATGTTACAAAAGATATACCATGACCTGGAAGAATGAGAACTTCATAAGCATAGAGGCCTGTAAGTTTAACTCAGTGGTGGGGAAGACACTGGAAAGTTTAATAAGGGAACAATTCTAGAGTATGTTTGACATTATAGGATGACATTATAAGTAGTAACCAGCCGGATTTAGGAGGAATAGATCTTGTCAAACTAACTGCTTGGCTTTTATGAGGAAGGAAGTAAAAATTTAGACTCTGGCATAGCAGTAGATGTAGTATACTTGGATTTTGCAATGGTTTGATACAGCCCCCATAGGTGTCTAATGTATGAGCTAAGGTCTGTTGGTATCCATGTAGATGGATAGAAAATTGGTTAAAGGACAACTATACTCACTCACCCTCGCTCCTCTCCTCCATAGTGCATAGTACCCAGGGTGAGGACCTAAAATCGCTATGTCTCACCCTGGGTACTTTCCCTAAATCCTGCACTACTTACCGCAAAGCTGGGGATACAGCATGAAGGGACAATGCAAACACATGGTCTAGTACAGAGAGAGATTGGATCAGCCTGGAACTCTGCATGTCCATCTGGGGTTTGTTTTCTGTAACAGGCAACTTATTAACCTTTCCTCATGAAGGGCCTGTTACTGCAAACAAACCCAGATGGACATTGCACTTAGTTTAACAGTAAGGTACAGGGGGTAGTGAGGGGTACAGGGAGTCAGAGGGGTCAGGGGGTCAGTGAGAGGTGTTGTTAGCCTCATTCTTCCAGCGTATCAAGCCCTCCAGTTCATTTCCCAGCGTATCAGCCCTCCAGTTCATTTCCAGCGTTATCACGCCTCCAGTTCATTTCCCAGCGTTTATCAAGCCCTCAGTTCATTTCCCAGCGTTATCAAGCCCCCAGTTCATTTCCCGCATTATCAAGCCCTCCGTTCATTTCCCAGCATTATCAAGCCCTCCAGTTCATTTCCCAGCATTATCAAGCCCCCAGTTCATTTCCCAGCATTATCAAGCCCTCCAGTTCATTTCCCAGCGTTATCAAGCCCCCAGTTCATTTCCCAGCGTTATCAAGCCCCCAGTTCATTTCCCAGCGTTATCAAGCCCCAGTTCATTAGCCAGTGTAGTCAGCTCACACATGTAAAAGGCAGTAGTGGTCTTTAAAATGGGCGTTACCTCAAAAAGTGGGTGTGGTTTTGTGGGTTTTAAAGTGGGCGTGGTAAAAAAAAAAATCGTCCGCACACCTTCAATTTGTCCCTCTTGGATTTTACAAATGTTGGGAGGTATGCCAGAGGAGAAAGTGGTGTCAGCTAGGAATAAGATCAATAGGTTTTGGTGCTTTCTTTAAGGTCAATAGTATGCAGGAACGTGGCCCACGGTGGATTTGTTCATTCATGAAGGACAACTGAAGCTACAGAAAACACTGAAACAGAAGGCAGAACACCCTTGATATGAGACCAGTAATCTGTGTCTTATAAACCATATGGAGCTGTGATGTAAGGTATGGATTAAACTATAGTACACATGGGGCCAGTAGTGGGGGGGGAATTATAGTTTGGGGGTGGACATGCCCTTTAAGGGAGGGGTTATTGAACATCCTGATATTGACTTTAAATGTAAGAGACTGTTTAGACCAGATGGGGTTCATTTGTCGATGTTGGATGGCACAATTTATAAATAGTTTTCAGGATTACTTGAAAAAGTCCCCTCCTTTTTGTGGGGAATGCGGTCTCACAAGCGGTTAAGAGCTGCCATGGAAGTACGTATGGTATGAGCTAGGCGTTCAGGTTGCATTAAGGTGGGCCAAGTGGATGGGGCACCTGGGGTAGGTACGGAGGACGGGACGATCGCGATTGTCTAGACCTCCACACACCAGCTGATGTGCAAGGACTCAGCTGGTGGAGAGCGATTTAGGCCAGTTGATGTGCAGGGGGACTCAGCTGGCTAGGGCGGTGAATGATTGGTTAGGCCAATCAATTTAAGGCCAGCTGATGTGCATGGGGACTCAGCTGACAAGGGCGGTGAATGATTGGGGCTGTAGTCAAAGCCTGTCAATACCAATCAATGCCAGATGATGTGCAGGGGGTCACCTGGCAAGGGCGGTGAACGATTGGGGCTAACGAGCTGGATAACAACAATCGTCTATGGGAGAGGAAGACCGCATTTAGTTTAGAAGGGGACTCTGCAAAGTGTTTGTTATATATATATATATGTGTTTTTTATTAATAAAGTGACCTCCCATGTTTGCCAGAGAATGTGTCATGCGTGTTTTTTCCGGTAAAGAAGATGTTTAAATTTCATAAGAAATTTGGAGTATTATTGTGGGTTACAGGAATATGATTAAGGTAGCGGGGTTGTGGGATCTCTGACCCATAGTAGGCTTTATTCAACCTCAAATACTATACTATACTAAAGCATACCTCCCTATTAAAAAAAGCACAAGGTTCTGCAATAATCTACAGTTGCTGCAGACATTCCAGAACTCCAGGTAAAAGTTTTTAAAGGTAAGCATTTCAAGCTGTGAATTAATACATTTACATTAAGTACATTTGCACAATTCCTGATCAACAAGAACGTAACTTTTTTGTTACTAAAGTTCTTTTTTACCAAGGTTCCCGAGACATTCAAAAACAACATTTTGTGCCCAGAATTAAAGCCATTAATGCAAAACCATGTTATGAACTCTGTGGGAACATCGAAAGGCAAGTATTGCTCCGCTTCACGCAACAAGTTACACCAATTTAACATTCATGTTGGATCAGTGTATGCCAGCAAAAAGTCAAGTACACTGAGGCAAGATTTACACTCAATAGATTACAGGTAGTTATCAATCAGGAGGTAAAGTACAGGTTAATATTTCAGCCTGGTGATCATACGAATTAAATACACATGTTCACCCGTAATTTACCGACACAACTAATTTCCCAGACAGACTGATTTTACTGAAAAAAATAATTGGGAATGATTGGTGCCATAAATCACAACGATTACTTAATGATCTTTGGACCCCTGGGATGATCAGATCCAAGTAAAAGCCAGTGGTTACCGCCCTTAGATTGTGTTTTACTTAAAAACTGTTATGTTAGCTCAACAGGAGTGTACCAAAATAATTTCAAGAAATGCACCAGTCTATTGAAAGATGCAAAAATCCCTGGCCAGAAGAGGAAGATAAAATAAAAGTGTAATATAAATGCACAGCAACCCCCCCAAAACCCAGGTTCTCATTATACATAATTCCAAAAGATGCCCCTGAAGTGACTTACTGACCTGGTCCCTCATGCTTCTAGCACGATACTCCACTGCTCTACGGCGATACTTTGCGGCTGTCAATCAAGGGGCGACACAATGTTATACCCAATTCTGACAGAGGCTTTCAGAAAGCACCTCACTGCTCTGTTCTTGCTTGAAAAAGGAGCACGAGGTGGCACCCAGGCAAGGGACCGGGGAGGTAAGTCCTTCAAGTGCATCTTTGGGAATATGTATATAATGTATAACTTTGTCATGGTATTACAAACTACAATACACGTGAAAACAGACCCGGGCAAATTAATTGGATATCACTGACTGGCCTGCTGCTACTAGACCAGGAGTCAAGAAAATCTTAAGATAAAAAAATAGATTCGGTCATGCTGGTTCGATTTATTTTTGATGAATGGATCTAAAAATATTAAACAACCAAAGAGTCTCTTATATTAGATTGTTATAGTTTTATTTTTGTTTATTAGCTGCTACTAATTAAAAAAATAGGAATTTAAATTATTTTTCTTCTTTTTTTTACAAGGAGTTCAAATTATGTACAGGGGAACTGGGTTCATATTGGTCAGTCTCCAAACAAGTTGAGTTTAAATGGAAGGCAGTTTCCTACCTTAAAACGAGCCATCAACCACCTTTCTACGTGCTCCACAGCCCAAGATAAAAAGAAATGACTGACCAGAAAGTTAATGGGTAGGAGGCCGACATGTGACATTCCTAAGGCTTCTCCTGCACAGTGCCGCTGGCGAGCACAGCCTCAGACTCCCTCAGTGTGTGTGGGAGACAGGAAGTCCCCCCTCTCGCTGGTGAAGGACCTGCAGCGCAGAGAAGGTAAGGGAATCTACAGCCCTTCTGTCTTACTATATAAAAAATAGCTTTTCAGGCAGAGTTCTCACTTGCCTGAAAAGGCTGTTTCCACAGAGTTTCGGGGGGGGGGGGGTGGGTCAGAGTGACCACAGCACCGTGAGTGAGCGGGGCCATGGCACTCGCGAGTGGCGGCGGGGCCAATGGGGCTGTAAGGAATGGGCCAAGGGGGGCCGCAACTGGATGGACCATGGGGTCAGAGTGGGAGGGACCAGGGGGGCTGCAAAGGGGAGGGACACTTTACTAAATTTAATTTTAAAAAAAATCACAATTTTGGGTGCACCACAATAAAGCACTCTACTAGAGTACTAAAAGAAGGCTGTAGATATAGGCGGATCACTGACCCAAATCTTGCAGTGTGATGTCCACTGCCGACGGGGAATATGCGTTATGGTGGCGTGCCGCAGTGTTTTTTTTGGGGCGTGGGTGCGCACTGGGGGGTTTGCTGCTTGAATATAAAGTAAAAGCACGCAGTCAAGGAATACTACCAACAGCTTAATTGAACAATTATTCATAGCACCTTAAAACTTTTCATATAATATTCTCCCTGCTCCCCAGCCCAAACAGCTATAGTTTTAATATCAGAAAGTGCCCCAATATTACTTACCTTCCCTCTTTCCTCCGCCGAACTGCCAGCGCCCTCTGCTGTGAGAAAATGTAAGCAGAGGGGCGGCAGCCAATCATGGACGCGGCTGCCGGGAGTTCAGTGGGCAGAGGAAAGAGGGAAGGAAGTAATGTTTGGGGCACTTTTGAATAAAACTATAGCGGTTGGGGACGGGGGGAACATGGAGACTATTATGTATAAAGGTTTTTATGCTAGGGGGAGGGAATCTAAATCGGGAGGGAGAGGGGGGAGAAGGACTGCAGTGCGATGCCAAACTTCTCCCGGAGGGGAGACAGGAGGCAGAGTCCTATATGGACTCTGCAGTACTCCTGGTGGGCGCTTTTTGGACTTTAGGGGGGATAGCAGAAGAACCAGATGAAGCTGGGATGTAAGGTAAGGATTAAACTACACTACACAATGGGGCCAGTAGTGGGGGGGGATTATAGTTTTGGGGGGTGGACATGGCCTTTTAAAGTGCATTGTCAACCCCCCCCAAAAAATTCTTCCCAACACTCTTGCAATATTTACCACTCCTTTCACAGTCCTTATTGCAGCTGCTATTCAATTACATCTACAAAAATAAATATTCAAGTTCTAGCACATTCAATATGCCTTTTCTGAAGCTATTGTATTACAACTTAAAGTATTTAAAAGAATAGTAGTTGCAGATCATTCTAAAGAAGAATTCTAAAGAAAACACTGAACAAAAGATAAAGTAACAGAGCAGTTGAGGTTGAAAAAAAAAAAAAAAGCTAACCTTTTTTTATCCTACCCATGATGCCTGCAACAGTTGATCCAGAGGGAATAAAAAAAAAAACAAAAAAAAAAAACATACTAAGGGCTAGGCCTCACTTGCGTGTTTTTGTACGTTTGCGCATGCATTTTTTCTAACATAGGAATCGCGGCAACACACCGAAAATATGTGTTTTCAGGTGTGATGCGATTGCGCGTCCGTTTGCGATATGCAATCGCCATTTTATGCGCAATCACATGCCATTTCGTATCTCAAAAGGAGAAAATCACACACACAAACGCACAATTGCGTGTGCGGGCAGTGTGGCCTTGCCCTAAAGGAGGAAAAAACAATACTTCTGACTCCATGGCAGCCAAATGAATACATAGACCAACACAAACTTTATGTATTAATACCATTACTTTCAATATACTTCATTCTATAAACTTGTATCCCCTCTCTTGAAACTACCCAACAAACCTCCTGGTAACAGAAAGCAGTTCACAGTTTACAGTTCTCGCTACAAAAACAATGTCTTGAGAATTTTATGTGTGGCCACAAAGTGTTTAAAGAAAGCAATTGTGTGTTAAGACAGTCAACTTTAGTTTACCAAACATTTGGAATCATCCAAAAACTAATTCAGCACTGCAAGTCAGAACAAACTTTCAATACAGCCAGCCATCTCTCAAATAGCCTTCTCATACCAGAAGTGCTAAGAGGAAAAGACAGAGGCAGTGACCTAAATTCTGCATTAGTAAAGATCTCCGTTTGCATGATATATTTTTGTATAGGCATTTTTTTTAAAACTGAGGTAATCTGTGAAATCTAATTTACCATGAATACTGCTGCCAACACCTGCACAAATAAATGGTAAGCACGTTGATAGCATTTTCAAATCTCAGTAAGTCTTCTGACATCAGTGTGGTTTTTCAAGAGACCCACCCACATGTCCAGATCTCAGAGATAGAACTAACTTGGCAGACCCACTTGGGGGCTTTTAAAATATTTAAGGAGCTCAACTTTCCCTGAGAGTATTAAACATTCAGTCCCAAATATGCAGTTTTGGTCCCAGGCACACTCTGTGGCAATTTGCCTATTACTTTTAAGGTGCTACTTCAGTCTTAGTCCTCTATCCTGGGACAATCAAAATACAGCACAAACAAAAGAAAAATGAACTAAGATGCACATTTATAAATGGATTTCTCTATTTATTCAGTGAACACATACACTACGTTTCAGGATCACCTTGTCCCCTATCAGGTGTCATCTGCTTGTATTAAGCAATGAGACTGTCCTTGAAATGGGTCTTCTCATGTAGGATGTTTTCAAGCATTTTAACCACTTGTGACTTTCAAAGGCAACCAGCGGTGACAGGACAATTTTCGTGTTCTGCCTGTCTACCAATGCAAAACAATTTCCTTTATAAATGTTTTCAACTGAATTCTACAGAACTAGTAACTTTAAAAAAAAAAGTTAACCTGGCTACTGAAGGCTGTCAATCAATATAGCTAGAACTGACTGGCACATGTGTGATGAAACCTGATATGCAGAAAGCATCTCTAGTGCTACTCCAAGGCTGGCCGCTTACTCACAACTTTACTCCCCTTAAAGAGGTGAAAGAGCACGGAGAAGAACTGGGGGTGGACCTGATTTAGCACGTGTTTGTAGTTAGCCTTCCTCTTTAAAGGGAAGATGACGTTGAAGCTATGGTACCACATGCCCATCACTTGAATATACAGTGACCTCCTTGCATAGAGTTGGGAGCCCATGACCGGTCCATCCAGCCCCCCCGTACTGTACCTCCTGCAGCCTCTTGCGGGCCCTGCTCAGCGCCTCCTCGTATCCCTTGTGGCGCAGCTCGCTTAGACCTGGTAATATTCCTCGGGATCGTCACTGTCAGGAACAGAACCTGGGAGAGAATCTTCCAACCGCAAGTGTCCAGCCCGTGGCCCAGGTAATCCCGCAGGCACCTGCACAGCTCCTCCACCTCGTCTCGCTTAGCTCCGGGGCCCGAACAATACCGACCACACTCCAGACGGCTCCTCCGGGAAGGCCGGCAGACAGGGCTCCAACTACAGCTGACCGAACAAAGTCTGCTGGTGAACGGCCCTGAGGTCCTGGAAGGAGAAAAGTCCGGCCCACTGCACTCCTCCTCCTCTTCAACCTCCTCCTGCACCGGCTCCTCTCTCCGCACTGGGCTGCCCGTTCCAGCTGCTTGGCCGGGCTACGCGATGCTGCTTGTCCGCGCTCCTCTGTCTCTGCGCGGGGTTGTGGCAGGTGATGGCGAACTTTCCTTCTACTTTCATTCCAGGCCACGATGAACACAAACTTGCGTCTTTCTTTCTCTTCGAACACGTTGGGCCTCACGGCCACCCAGTCCGATCCAACCGTCCTCCAGGCTGAACGACATGACTGCCCCTCGCTACCTTTCTCACCGTTGCGGCATCAGCCCGTCTCTCTGTGTGAATCCGCGCAGGCGGCGGAGGGATCTCTAGGACCCTGTCACTCGCTGCGCTGTTACACAACTCGGTCCCTGCGGATCTCTGCCGCTTTGCCTGGTCTATTGTCATTAGTGGTCACGTGACACGCTCAGTAGACAGCCGCCAGGAGGATTTTTTGCTTCCTCCTCCTTTTTTTTTTTCAACCTCCCATCCGGTGTCTCTCCGTTGTTTCTCTGCCGGAGCCCCAACGGATCCTTCGTCACTTTCCTACCTCAGCTCCTGGGACGACGAATAAAACACGAACTAAAGACGGACGGTGACGTCACGGTCTGTGCAACGAACGTAAACAAGCGCACGTGTCACTGGAGCGCGCGCACGGGAACGCGCTTGGAAACTGCATAATGGGAGATTTGTGTTTATGGAACACAGATAGAGTGTAGCTTCTTACATACAGGGACTTGTTATTCCTCCATCAACTAACAACACCGTATTTTACCCAGGGCCCCAAAACCATACACTTTGAATAGTCATGGTTTGAGATAAAATAGTAATATCATTTCCACACCACAAATTACCAATCCCATAACATCCAACACTGGGGATAGGGCAGACTACTGGACACAAATAGGTACAGATGGGACGGCACTTGCTTCACTAAAATCGCTCAAATTTATTATCATGTTTAAAAACAGCGGCTTTTTCTTAGCCAAAACGCTCATAGGCAGTATAACAGAACAGATATGAAGTTTCGGGTCACATCAACGTCATATCTGTTCTGTGTATACTGCCTATGAGCGTTTGGCTAAGAAAAAGCCGCTGTTTTTAACCAGATGAAATAAAATTTGAGTGATTTTAGTGAAGCAAGTGTGGTCCCATCTGTACCTATTTGTTGGGAAGTGTTGCTGTGGGACCTTCGGACGTGCACGGCAAGATCGGGTGAGATAGTGAGTGCGGTGCTACTTCCTTGTTTGTTCAGACTACTGGACACACCAGTGCTAAATTTAAAGCCTCGTACACATGTACAATCTTTGCACTGATGAACAAGCCGGCCACGACACACCTTGGCAGCAAATGTTAATTTCAGCTGATAATCGCATGTGTGTATGTGTTCCATCAGGCATTATTCATCGACTCGCCATGGTGGATCAACGAACAACTCCCAATAGAATGCATACACACACCTGATTATCGTCCAAAACCAGCGCTTGTCAAGCATGTGCACGCGTCGGAGTTGTTTGCCGGTGCAAAGATCGTGCATGTGTACGAAGCTTAAGTTAGTATACCGGATTATAAAAAAACACTACATAAGAACGTCAAATTATAATGGGAGCAGCAGTGGAATATTTCCTTATAATAATCACTCAGCTATCACTGGGTTGATTATTGTAAGAAGATGTTCCAATGCAGTTCCCATAACTTTCTCACCATCCACCGTTCCAGCCTCATCATCATTTTTGTCAAAATCATACATAATACAAGACTATGGAAGCGCATAAAAAAGTAGACAATCAAATGACATGAGATTTTTTATGCAAGTGCAAACACATGTAAAGTGGATGGAAAAGCAGACAGAAGGGGCACTGCAATTTTTGTGCATTGTGTGGTGGCCTCAGCCACCTTTTAAATTAAAGCTGTACATAGCCTTAAAGGATACTCTACTGCTAAAAAATTTTTTTGCTATTCAGTTTTATTGAAGAACGGGAAAGTAAGGAGTTGTCTTGCCTCCAGTTCTTCAATAAAACCCCGCAGGAGCCGGGCGGGGCAGAAGGTGAGTAACTTACCCGATTGCTCGCTCCTCCGCCGCGTATTCTGACAGGTCCGATGGACTCTGTTTTCTATGCTCATGCGCTTAGTGTACAGAGTCTGTTGGGACCTGGCAGAGGACGTGGCAGAGAAGCGAGTAATGGGTAAACGATCTTACCTTCGTTCCGGCTCTGCAGGACACAAATCTTACTCTTCTGTATATAATAACTGAATAGCAAAAAAATTTTTGTAAGCAGTGGAGATAACCTTAAGGCTGAGGCGCCATACAACGCACCGAAGTGGCACACGTAATCGCGAGTTATCGCACGCGATTGCATGTGCAATTCTTGTGCGTTGTCGCGTGTTGTTCTGCATTTGCACAAGCAATTTTGCAATTCAAACTGGAAACGGAAAAAAATCCCAAAAAGCTAATGGCGCATGGAAATCGCGTAAATATCTGTTGTATTCAATTAGATCAAATGGACTTGAAATGTAGTTCTTGAAGACGTTTCGTAGTCATCGACTGGCTTTCTCAATTCAGAATGACTTGTACAAGATCTGTGGCAATTAGTTACCTGGAAAATCCCAATTAGCATATCACAGCCAGGTTTTTAAGGGTTGATTAGATAGTGGCTAAGAGGTGTTATAGGAACGTTATATGAGAACCTTCACAAGCATATTTCTAATCATTTTGGGGAGAAAAACCCTCAAACTGTACGGCAATATGAAAAGACCGCACAGGAAATTGGCAGACTACAGAAACCACCTGCGATTTTTAACCTGATGCAGACAACAAAAAGGCTAGTACCATGCAGTTTGTCTGGATTCCACGGTTAAGGCATCAGAGCCAAACAGATACTGCAAAAGGCTCAAACACAGCTCCTAAGTGAACGGGTACGACAGACACATTTACAGTCGATGCTTTAATGCACAACATTAGTCAACTAGAACAGAACCTGGCCTCACAGCTACCGTGTCATCTGGGAAAGAGTGATGGAGTTCACCAAACAGCACACGCTTTCTCAGCACTGTAAGGGCAAACAAAGGCAACAGAACAAGTTCTCTATTCTGTCATCCCAGAACAGCTCCAAGGAGAACAAACAACTACCTTGGATACAAAAGGAGGGAAGTGTCACTTCATCAAACAAGGAGGAATGGGTGAGAAACTTGTCTAACAGGACCCTGACCCAGCCAGAAATGGAAGTCCTTGGTAAGGGCTTGAATTTTGCCATCACCCCTAAAGCCATCCCTGTGGTGGATATTATAGCAGCCACAGAAGCCTCTATCCACAGTAATAAGGTATCACAGAGTGAGGCAGAACAACTTCGCCTTAAGGTATCTGCAGCCTTAGCCAGTGCTAAAACTCCTTCATCTAACCTGACTACACAGGAAAGAAGAGCCTTAACATCCCTCAAGAAAGATTCCAGTATCACCATTCTACCGGCAGACAAGGGAAGATGCACAGTGGTACTCAACACCTCAGACTACCATGATAAGGTGACCATGCTCCTGACCGATAACAACACATATGAGGCTTTAACAAGGGATCCCACCAGCCGTTACAAGAAAAGAGTCATAGACTTACTACAACAGCTTCAAAAGGATAAAGCCATTGACCGAGCAATGTATCATCGCCTCTACCCTGGTGAGGCACATCCATGCATATATGGACTCCCAAAGATACATAAGGAAGGGGCCCCACTAAGACCTATAGTCAGCAGCATCAACTCGGTAACATACAAGGTGGCAAAATATCTAGCTAACATCTTAGGACCTTTGGTGGGAAGTTCTAAGCATCACATCCAGAACTCCCAGGATTTCACCAACAAGATTGAAGATATAGTACTCGGTGTAGAAGAAACTATGGTGTCCTATGATGTGACATCTCTCTTCACTTGTATACCCACCAAGGAAGCTGTTGACATGGTGAGAAAACGGCTGGGCCAAGACAGCACTCTTACCAGCAGAACTGATCTCAACCCAGAACAGGTGTGTTCCTTGTTGGACTTGTGCCTGAATACCACCTATTTCAAATACAGGGATAAGTTCTATAAGCAAAAACATGGATGTGCTATGGGATCTCCAGTTTCACCTATTGTGGCCAACCTTTACATGGAGGAGGTAGAAACACAGGCGCTTAATACCTTTAAGGGCATAGCACCCAGCCACTGGTTCAGATATGTTGATGACACCTGGGTTAAAATCCACCAGAAGGAAGTACAAGCTTTCACAGAACACATTAATGCGGTGGACCAAAACATTAAATTCACAAGGGAAGAGGTACAAAACAACAAACTGGCTTTCTTGGACTGCTTGGTAGAAGTTAAGGATAATGGTAAACTGGAAGTAGAGGTTTACAGAAAACCAACACACACAGATCAGTATTTGATGTTTGACTCCCACCACCCTTTAGATCACAAGCTGGGTGTCATCAGAACCCTGCAACACAGAGCCGAGAACATCCCCACTAGCACAGAGGCGAAGGCTAAAGAAATGAAACATCTCAGAGGAGCCCTTAAAACTTGTGGATATCCAGACTGGGCCTTTGTCAAAAGAAGTAGAAGGAAAGAAAAGAACACGAATACCAACAGTGAAGGGGAAAAGCAAGACAGGAGGAAGAACATGGTCATCCCATATGTAGCAGGGGTCTCCGAGAAATTAAGAAGAATTTTCAAAAAACATCGTATCCCTGTCTGCTTTAAACCGAACAACACACTGAGGCAGCAATTGGTACATCCGAAAGACCCAATACCAAAACACAAGAAAGGCGACATCATATATGCAGTGCAGTGCAGTGAAGAATGCTCTGATTTGTATGTGGGGGAGACCAAACAGCAACTGCATCAACGTATGGCCCAGCACAGAAGAGCCAATTCCTCGGGTCAGGACTCAGCCGTGTATCTGCATCTTAAGGATAAAGGACATACCTTTGAAGATTGTAATGTTAACATACTGGCGAAGGAACGTGACTGGTTCAAGAGAGGTGTTAAGGAGGCCATTTATGTGAAAATAAAGAAACCAAGCCTAAATAGAGGTGGGGGGGGTTCGACACCAACTGTCTGCCATGTACAATGCTGTTTTAACACCTTACTCTGGGCGTTCCTATAACACCTCTTAGCCACTATCTAATCACACCCTTAACACCTGGCTATGATATGCTAATTGGGATTTTCCAGGGTACATAATTGCCACAGATTCTTGTACAAGTCATTCTGAATTGAGAAAGCCAGTCGGATGACTAGCGAAACGTCTTCAAGAACTACATTTCAAGTCCAGTTGATCTAATTGAATACAACAGATATACCATGACCTGGATGAATGAGAACCTTCACAAGCGAAATCGCGTAAACTTTTGCATTCCAGCAATTTCTATTCTAATCGCATGTGCAAACTCGTGAAAATGCGTTAGTGTGGCCTAGCCTTAAGATTAAGAAAAAATTAAATATATAAATGTTATGTATAATAAGAAATAATGCGCCTTTAAGGAAGGAAATTACTTTACCTCAGAGGTCCCTGCCCTGCGGCCTTGTGCTTCTATGGTCGGGAAACTCCTTGTGACTTAATATCCTTATATTACACTCTAAGGGGCACATTATTCCTTATATGCACAAAACCTTTTATAGGCAAAATGTATTTTAGACTGTATACTTTCTATATTTCCACACTGAGAGACAATTATATAATATGGCTGGTGGGCAGTTAGTCATTAAAAGCATCACACACAGTTCTTAGTAACTCACCAAACAATAACTCATTTAAAAGCCAAACAATATGATTTTGCTGAAGCAGACAGGTTCTCAGACAGACAGTGCCTCAGTCTAAGGGTTAGGCCACACCCCTCCGCAGTTTCGTTCGTTGGCGTGTGAGTATCGCAAAACAGGGCATGTCAATGTGGGTGGTCACATTACAAGTGCTGCACTGCAATCTGTTTTTGGAACAACATTTTGTTGTGGATTGCGTGCACAAAATATCACAGATCATAGTGCAAGCGTCCGATAATGTATGCATGCTTTTCACATGCGTTGGCGTCTGGCTCAGTGTGGCCGCAGCCTTACTGCTTAAGAAAAGAACTAAAGTTATAAAGAGATTATTTAATACATTTTCCATGCTTGCAAAACAATTACATTTACATTAGAGATTTCGTCTAATTAGAATATGCAAGACAATTACTGTATGATGACAAATTCCACATCCTTAGTCTTGAGAGAAGACACATGTCTTTTTATTTGATTAATAAATTAAGGTCAGCTTGCCCTTTAGCTCTAATTATCATGGTTCTGTGAAGGATTCCTGATTCCATCCATTAATAGCTTTAGATGCCCTGCCTGAGATGCTTATTTTAAGGAGATTATTTTTCTTCTCAATACCAAATGTTTGGGGGGGGGGGTTAACGATGTATTTAAATTTGGTAAGAATCATTTTCTCTAACTGCATAAATTGAATAATACACTTTATTATACAATAATGTTATTTTATTGTTTACTTAATGTTTTTTGAGCTGAATTATATTTTCATGATCTGATGCATTACTTAGAATTAGATGGCTGTTATGCATAATTAAATTGATATGGAATAAAGATATTTTTTGTTCATTGCTGTATGTATCAATGAACATCTAAGGCTCCCGTTTAAATATTATTACTGTGAAGTTGGATTCCTGATGTCACTGAAATGCTCATTGCTGGTTACACGCAAGATACAAATCACACACGTCTGATCTCTTTCAGACCTGGCCGAACAGCAATAAAAATAATTAGTATTCACTGTTTTACAAGGCAGCTATTGAATCATTTTTGGCTTCTTTATATTCTAACTTTTATGTTCTTGTTGCTTTGTGTAAAAGTGTCATCAAAATATACCTAGAATATTGTTATAATTAGGGCATATTACTAAAGGAGAACAATGGTCTCCTTCAAACTTTTAGGAGCCAAATTTTCCCCCTGCGTTTTTGTCGGTGACATGTAAAGTGAGGCTTAGTTTCCCTTGAAATCAGTGGACTACTAGTCTACATTTACTTGATGATTCCTCTGGGACTTTTGTGCAGCATGGGAAGTTTTTGTGGAGCTCATAAAAGGGGATGTTTTTTTTCCACACATCAGAATTTTATTGCAAAAAAAAAGTATTTTTTAATGTGTTTCAGCGTAAAGCCACGCTGCGGCGCAAACACGAATGCACACGGTTGCATGTGCGATTCCGCTGCGTTTGCGCATGCGATTTCTGCTTTAGAGACACACATGCAATTGCATTTTAAAATGGTTATCGCATGCGACTGCGATTTCTGTTTTTGTAAAAACCGCATGCGCAAAAATCGCAATAGTGTGACCTAGCCCTCACTTTAGTTTTTCATCATTCCCAAGGATGATCATCAGATCATTTTTATAAGTCGAAATCCGAATGGAAAACTGACTTCCTGGAAAGCGTTTTACGGGAAGTGATTCTCCACTGGCATAGATCGATACTTAGATGATAAGTACTGATCACCTAATATTGATCTCTGGCTTAAAAAAAAAAAAAAAAAAGCAAATAAAAACTCTATTTGTGAATGACTCTGTGCTAATTGAATCTCTGTTTGAAAAAGATTTGGGGGTTCAGGTAGATAACAGACTTAGCTGTAGCAAACAGTGCCAGACAGTAATGGCTAGAGATAGTATATTGGAATCCCATATACAAAAGCCATATCTTGGAAATGGAAGCAGTTCAGAGAAGGGCAACAAAATTAATTAAGGGAATGGAAGGGCTTGACTATGCAGGCAGATTAGACAAGTTAGGGCTGTTTACATTGGAGAAACTACAATTGTGTGATGATATAATCACTTTATACAAATATATTAATGGGCCATACAATAAACTTTCTGGCTCACCAATAGGTCATAGAGTATTCGTGGACATCCTTTAATGTTAGAAGTTCATATAGTTCTAGTTGATCCACGGATCCTTTATAATTAATTTGGCTTGAAAAAGCCAAATTACTGTTCTTTCTAATTCTTCTTTTTCTTCTTCCGTTTTATTCTTCCGCTTTTTTGGACTGTATCTCCTCCAACAGTTTTTTTTTTGTGCTATCTTCTAGCTAAGGAATCCGGAAGCGTTAAGGCATTATTGATGAATTTCCGGACATTTTTTCCCATAGACTATTATGGTAACAATCCTCAAATGTGGATATTTCAAAACAGTTTGTTTCATGGTCATAAATACAAATGGTGATACCCCAACCCCCCCCACACAGACACAGGTACACCCACCTACTGACCTACCTTTCCATTTCCATGGAAGCCATATTTAAAGGGTAAGTAAAGTCAAAAAAACTAATTTAGATTTATCCTCAATAAAAGATAGTTTTATGGTTGTAAACACAAAAAAGACATACCCCCTCGACCAGACCCAGGTACACACACCTACTGATCTACTTATCCATTACTGTTTCAGCCATACTTAAAGGTTAACTAAAGTCAAAAAAACTAATTTTGACCAATCATCAAAAAAGTTTGTTTTTTTTAACCCCAAACCCGACACACAGCTACTGATCTACTTATCCATTACTATGGCAGCCATACGTAAAGGGTAACTAAAGTAAAAAAAAACTAATTTTGATCAATAATCAAAAGTTTGTTTTTTTAACTTCCAACCTGATCCAGGTACACACACCTACTGACCCACCCTTCAGTTTCCATGGCAGCTATATATAAAGGGTAACTACAGTCAAAAAAACACATTTTGACCAATCATCAAAAAAGTTAGTATTTCATCCCCAACCCTATATGAATACACACACACACACCAACTGACCTACCTTTAATGCATGTGACATATTTAAAGGGTAATTATTGAGTTTTAAAATCTGCAGCACAAACACACAAATTCCCTTCCAAAATGCAGTCTTTCAAGCCAAATTCAAAGTTTATACTTAAAGGACAACTCCACCCCATAAGAACATCTTTTAGAAAGAATGGCCTCTTTATGTTGATATATCATAGTTTGTCCTATGAATTCATTACTGTATGCCTGCTATGCTTCTGGAGGCCTCATGGAAACTGAGTAATTTAGAAACCTGTACTGAGCCTGTACTGAGCCTGAGCATGCTCAGAAGAGGCAGACAGGAGATTAACATTCGGTCATTGCCTGTGATGTCAACTGTCAAATCCATAACTGACAGTTGTTAATTGGAAGATCCAGGAAGCAGAAACAGGGGAAACAGGAGATTGTGCAGGATTTCAGGTTAGACTTATATATTTCAGATTTTAAAGTATTACTAGGGTTTTGGAGGGTAATTTATCTGTATGTAAGTTTTCATTTTAGGGCTGGACTTGCCCTTTGAACTTTCCCTTTCTTGTTGTCATTTGGAGTCAAGAAGGCATTTTTCCCCTTTTCAGCATTTTTTTGCATTTCTCTGGATCAAAGGTTAATGAGTAGGCAATAAAGTTTGGACTAGATGGATGTTTGTCTTTGTTCATCCTCCATTACTATGTATATTATAGTAAGCTGCCAGCAACTTACTATAGTAGGCACTAAACTGCAACCAAACAGCTAATTGCAGTTCAGTACCTCCACTGCCAAAGGTGCATAAGGGTAGCTCTATCTGAATTAAAGGGTATGTCCACCCTTGAAAAAAAAAATTGATATATCATTCTTATACCAAGCAATTGTATATAGTAGGAGAAGACAACTACAGCTGGGTACACACAGTACAGTCTAAGATTGTTTAAGAGTGGCACGCATAGTCCAGGGTGATTCCCTATATGAGTATAATCATTTGGGGCAGTCACACCCTTACCAATCACTGTTGGCTGTTATACTCATGGTAAGGCAGCTGACAGCGACGGCGAGAAAGTTCTGGTCCATACCGATCAATATCGATGCTGACTTGAACATTCACAGCTCGTGGGCGTCCATTTTAACGACACGTGTAGCCAACAAAGGGCTGATAACATTGTTTCTGACATGATCCAACATGTACCCAGCTTAAACTGTATCTGCTAAAGCTCTAATTAAAGCTCTCTTATCAACAAGCTTTATTTTATTATTATTTATTAACGTTCCCCCATTCAACTGACAGACTGACAGCAGTGAAAATGCTCCCACCCGAGGCATCTTGAGTAGATTTCAAGGTGAAATGTAAAGAATTCCAATGTACATGTGTGCAATAGGGGCTAGACAAAGGATAGACTGACTTTTCTGTTACAGCACTGGGATCTTATACTCCTTCTAATGTGGCTCCAAGCCAACATGCTGCCATTATTGTTTTAGCCTGCTCCCAAGAATGAAACCTTGGCTTTGCTCCCAGTGAATGAGACAGGTAATGTACGTTCTTATTGCAGATCTGTGCTGTAGAATATGAAATTTCCTCTTACGTCTTAGTGCAATGGCATGGAGTTTGGGATCAAAGTAATAGAAATTGTTTCAGAATAAGAAGTCGCCTCATTTGAGAAAAAAAGTCACACCATTTGATGGGGTGAAGTAAAGAATAAAAGCTCCATTTTATATGATTACACTCTAACTGGAACAGTAATCACCACCAGATAAAAATGTGAGCAATTACAAATGTCCACAGAATACATATCATCATCATTACCCAGAAGTCTCTGTTCCTTATTTCATACCATCACTGGGGTTTGTTTTCCAATAAGGAAAAATTGAATGCAGAACCAGTTTGCATGTTTGGTTAATTAATTGGCACCACACTACCTAAGTTTGCTTGTTTCATTGTCTGGTCATATAAATAAGGTGAAATAATTGAGCTTTGCACAACATCTTATTGTTTGTAGTTTTATGTTTCCAGTGGTAGGAAGTGCACCAAAGTGAACGTATCTGTAAAACAGTGCAAACATTTTTTGCAAAACACTTTCTTCACCAGAGTGTCAGGTGAACGCCTTTTGCTTGGAGTAAAGATGTTGGGTCAGGCATTGGTAATGATCCGCCCGATCAAATAACAACGCCAACCGATTGCCATTCAGCACCCAACAACAGCGGAAGTTGTTCATCGGACAGCGGTGCATCCCTGTTCATTTTCCAGAACACCATGCCGCACACGTCTGGAAGAGCATGCTCTTTTGCAATTGTTTCCCTTTTCATCATTTTAACTGAAAATAAATGCACTAAGTCGCACTATATACAACACACCACAAAAAAACCACACGCGTCTTTAAATGCATACAAACACAAATGTAAATGTGTACAAAAGTGGTGAAAAAACATACACAACCATGGTGCATTTCCATGCTTTTCATAGTGTGAACGTAGCCTTACTTAGACGCGCTCTTGGTTCTCCTTTTAACTTTATTAAATTAAGAATATGATACTAAAATATAATTGTGATTAATCAGCTATGCAAGTCATTGTATTGCTCTCTATGGATCAGATCAGTCAGGGAAAGTGATGTAAAACATTCAGACAAAGAAGAACATCCTCTGAGGAGCAGATCAACAAACTGAAGCATAAAAACAATTATGCTGCCTGTTCCTGATTGAAATAACGTACAAGTTGTATCTATCCTCATTGGACTAAGGGCTCATACAGGTGCCGATCCGCAACGCGCGATGTGTATGCACGGCCATTTTGGGAGATAATGGGCACTGTCGGCTAAAACAGTTGCATGGTTGAAGATCTTCCGGCAATAATCCCCGACCGAACGGGATTTGACGAATTAGTGCCCATACACAGCGAAATTATCGTGCATACACATCGCGCATCACAGGTCGGCACCCACGATCACAAGTGTGTATGAAGCTTTATTTACATATTTAGGATTAGGTTATAGTTAGTATGGTTCAGTTTTTATGAGAGACAGACCTTGTCAGACAAACTTTTTAGGTTTGTATGTGCAGTTGAGCAAGGATCTTGACTGTGACACTGTAGGAGATGTAACGTAGTAACATAGTAATTGAGGTTGATTAAAGACATAAGTCTGTCAAGTCCAACCTTTTCACCCTCCTTTTTAACCCTACCTATCAGTTGATCCAGAGGAAGGCAAAAAACCCAGCTAAAAAGAGCGGGAAAGATTCATTCCTGACCCCAAAATTTAAAAAACGGAAAGTATCCCTGGATCAATCAGAATACAGTATGTGTATTAATAACAGTAATTCTAATATTATATAGTATCCCTGTACCAACCAGAACTACACAGTATATGTATTAATACCATTAATTCTCAATATTATATAGTATCCTGTACCAACCAGAACTACAGTATATGTATTAATACCAGTAATTCTCAATATTAAAAGTATCCCCGTACCAACCAGAACTACAGTATATGTATTAATACCAGTAATTCTCAATATTATAAGATCCTGTACCAACCAGAACTACAGTATAGTATTAATACCATTATCTCAATATTATATAGTATATCCGTACCAACCAGAACTACAGTAAGTATTTAATACCAGTTATTCTCAATATTATAAAGATCCCCGTAACCAACCGAACTACAGTATATTGTATTAATACCAGTAATTCTCATATTATATAGTATCCTCTACCAACCAGAACTACAGTATATGTATTAATACCAGTAATTCTCAATATTATATAGTATCCCTGTACCAATCAGAACTACAGTATATGTAATAATACCAGTAATTCTCAATATTATATAGTATCCCGGTACCAACCAGAACTACAGATATGTATTAATACCAATATTCTCAATACATATAGTATCCTCTACCAACCAGAACTACAGTATATGTATTAATACC
The DNA here is from genome assembly GCA_019447015.1 of Hymenochirus boettgeri. Lineage (NCBI taxonomy): Eukaryota > Metazoa > Chordata > Amphibia > Anura > Pipidae > Hymenochirus > Hymenochirus boettgeri. The sequence continues at coordinate 359,740,667 of CM033469.1, read as the reverse complement.
AGTAATTCTCAATATTATATAGTATCCCTGTACCAACCAGAACTACAGTATATGTATTAATACCATTAATTCTCAATATTATATAGTATCTCCGTACCAACCAGAAACTACAGTATATGTATTAAACCAGTAATTCTCAATATTATAAGTATCCCCGTACCAACCAGAACTACTATAGTATATGTATTAATACCAGTAATTCTCAATATATATAGTATCCCCTACCAACCGAAACACAGTATATGATTAATACCAGTAAATCTCAATATTATATAGTATCCCTGTACCAATCAGAACTACAGTATATGTAATAATACCAGTAATTCTCAATATTATATAGTATCCCGTACCAACCAGAACGACAGTATAGTATTAATACCAGTAATTCTCAATACTATATAGTATCCCTCTACCAACCAGAACTACAGTATATGTATTAATACCAGTAATTCTCAATATATATAGTATCCCCGTACCAACCAGAACTACAGTATATGTATTTGCCAGTAATTCTCAATACCATATAGTATCCCCGTACCAACCAGAACTAAAGTATTGTATTAATACCAGTAATTCTTAATATTATAGTATCCCCGTACCAACCTGAACTACAGTATATGTATTAATACCAGTAATTCTCAATATTATATAGTATCCCCGTACCAACCAGAACTACAGTATATGTATTAAAACCAGTAATTCTCAATATATATAGATCCCGTACCAACCAGAACTACAGTATATGTATTAATACCAGTAATTGTCAATATTATATAGTGTCCCGTACCAACCAGAAACTACAGTATATGTATTAATACCAGTAATTTCAAGATCCCCTGCTCCCCCCAGCCCCAACCGCTATATTGTATTTTAGAAAGTGCCCAAACTTTACTTACCTTCCCTCTTTCCTCCGCCGCACTGCCAGGCCCTCTTCTTGTGAGAAAATGCAAGCAGAGGGGCAGATCGGCAGTCGCGTCTGTGATTGGCTGAGCGGCAGCCAATCACGGACGCGGCTGCCGGGAGTTCAGGCGGGCAGAGGAAAGAGGGAAGTAAGTAAAGTTTGGGACACTTTCTAACATAAAAAATATAGCGGTGGGGCAGGGGGGACAGGGGGAATGATATATGTAAAGGGTTTTATGGTAGGGGGAGGGAATCTAATCGGGAGGGAGAGGGAGGGGGAGGGGAGGGGGAGGGAGGGGGAGAAGGGCTGCAGTACACATGCCAAACTTCTCTTTGATCCATTCACAAATACTATAGTAATCCAGTGTTCAAAACCGGCTTACTATTGCAGGAATTGAACTTGCAATTAGCGCTGAACGTTTCGATATTTGACTAGAATAACTTAATTAATTTTATACAGATTTCAACAATAGCTTACTTCTTTCAGTAAGAAATGTTTCACCATGTCTTCCAAGGAAGGAGTTGAATCAATTATTTTTGTCTCCACACGGACTTTCAAATGTTGCAGCGATTTCTCTCTCTTCCGCATCATTCCTTGCATATTCTATTCCACTTGCACTAATCTTCAGCACACACAAGCATGGGGAAACTTTATCATGGTACTATACCATGGCAATTTAATCAATTTACCTGGTAAGAGAAGTCACCTGTATAAAAATTTTGCCAATGCAGTATTACAACACAAGGGTCACCTCATTCCTTTTATGAAATATAAAAACCAAAAAATATGGTTTTAATGGTTGGTACATTGGTTCTGGTTTGTGCTTTTATGTCATCATCATCATCAGGATAGCTAAGTGAAATTGGTCGAAATATAATGTTCTTTAACTTTTTTTACAAATTGTAAAATTTTCTGTAATCTGATTTTCTGTAATCAAGATTACTCCTGGTTGACATACCTCCTCTTTCTTTCCCTGACTTCTTTCTAGTATTCGCATCCAGCATTACCCTCAGATTGCAGTGTATCTTCAGTATAACTCCTACATACCCTAGATTTTGTATAGACCATTTTTAATAATTTAATTCCAAATTACACTCTCCTTTACCCTATTCATTAGTGCAGCTTGGTCTTGTGCTATGGGACTAGAGTGTGACTTTCGCAGGTGAATTTTTTTTTGGCTCTGCTACAGGCAGGATTGCAAGTAGTAAACCAGCTCTGTTTATTCACCAATATATGAAAGGTCACCAATTCTGCAAGGCTTAGTACCGGTTCGTTAAATGAAATGCAGTAAGGCTTGCATCATGCTTCTAAATGCAAATACTGAGCAGCCTTTGAGGATGATGATTTTATGTTTTGGTTTTAAAGGAAATAGATGGAAACCCTAAACTTATTTCATTTACTTTATATTCAAGTTATTTTGCCAGAACTCCTAAAAACCTGATATATATCTGCCATCAAGCTTTTTCAAATATGTTTTTCATGAATGTAATTGATACAAGTTAGAGAGTGGAGAATGACAATAGAGTAGCCAAGATTAAATAGAGACATTCGTAGATTCTAAACTGGGAGGGACTTGGCTGTTTTAAAAATACCAAACAACAGAAGGTCGTAATAACAGCTCATCATGTAATACAAGCTGTCTAACCTTACATCTGGTCACCAAGGCACAAGCTAAAACAGTTGCTGTTTTTTTTGGGGGTTTTTTTTGCCATGCATGAATGAGATTAGCAGGGTGTAATTAAGACTCGAGACTGATTTAACCTGTCTCTCAGCCTTAAGGGCATTGTTGTGAGTTTCACTGTTGTAAAGACCATGGAACACACATTGCTATGAAGTAGCGAGCAAACTATGGCAAGCTTGCACCATCAATCTTGAGCAGATTTTTGCTTAAGCTTATGCAGCCTTGGTTGGGATTGTCTGAAAATTTTCCAACAGGTCAGGCCAGGCAGTCAATTGAAAAGCTAGATAAAACAGTCAGGGCCGGATTTCTAACTAGGCACACAAGGCCAGTGCCTACAGTCGGGGGAAAATTTGCGACTGCATGCTTGTAGATATTTTTCCCTGAGGCTATCCCTTTTCTTCTGGTGCGTACCGTGACAGAGGGGAGTGCGCCTGATTAGGCCCCAACCACATAACATTCAATGACAGAGTATTTGCACCTTCCCATCCCCAGTTTTTTGTTACACTTGTGTGCGGCACAAAGTTTGCTTTCTAGGGATGGTGGAGGACGAGTGGTGGTTCCAGGATTCAGTGATAGTAAGTTACTAAAATTGGGAACTTGGGGTGAGTCACTGTGTGACTGTGCCTTTTAGGACATGTGATCAATGATGTGGGGGTGCTGGGGAATCAATGAGGGCTAAGGGGTGTTAGAGAGATTGTCTGGGAGGTGTGATGTAATATATAAATATTATATGAATTTATGTACATAAATAGGCTTAATTACTTAATTGTTTATTAATCAATATAAATTAATTTATAATAAGTATATTTATAAATTAATATTAATGAATAGTTAAAGGGGAAGTTCAGCACAAATACATTGTTTTCAAGACTAAAGGTTCGTGCACACACGATACAGTACCTACGTATTGAACTGTCTGCGAAAGTTATATAATGTGATTGAAACTCCGATCTCTAAAATTCTAACTATAATATTTTTATATGTGTAATGCAATGTTTTCTATCCTGATTTAATCTTGATAATATACCTTTAGTCATATGGTTCCCATGGCCCTGAAACTGAACGGCTTCATATTTGTTAAATAAAAACATTGCAACTACTTAAAATGTTTTTTACTTTGACCTTGGACAATCATCCTCTGTGGCTTGGAATCCAGGGCAGCAAATATACCGAAAGCAATTGTATATAGTAGGAGAAGACAACTACAGCTGGGTACACACAGTACAGTCTAAGATCTGTTTAAGATGTGGCTACGCATAGTCCAGGGTGATTCCCTCTAATGAGTATAATCATTTGGGGCAGTCACACCCTTACCAATCACTGTTGGCTGTATATACTACTGGTAAGGCAGCTGACAGCGACGGCGAGAAAGTTCTGGTCCATACCGATCAATATCGATGCTGACATTGAACATTCATCAGCCTCGTGGGCGTCCATTTTAACGACACGTGTAGCCAACAAAGGGCTGATAACATTGTTTCTGACATGATCCAACATGTACCCAGCTTAAACTGTATCTGCTAAAGCTCTAATTAAAGCTCTCTTATCAACAAGCTTTATTTTATTATTATTTATTAACGTTCCCCCATTCAACTGACAGACTGACAGCAGTGAAAATGCTCCCACCCGAGGCATCTTGAGTAGATTTCAAGGTGAAATGTAAAGAATTCCAATGTACATGTGTGCACTAGGGGCTAGACAAAGGATAGACTGTACTTTTCTGTTACAGCACTGGGATTCTTATACTCCTTCTAATGTGGCTCCAAGCCAACATGCTGCCATTATTGTTTTAGGCCTGCTCCCAAGAATGAAACCTTGGCTTTGCTCCCAGTGAATGAGACAGGTAATGTACGTTCTTATTGCAGATCTGTGCTGTAGAATATGAAATTTCCTCTTACGTCTTAGTGCACTGGCATGGAGTTTGGGATCAAGTAATAGAAATTGTTTCAGAATAAGAAGTCGCCTCATTCTGAGAAAAAAAGTCACACCATTTGATGGGGTGAAGTAAAGAATAAAAGCTCCATTTTATATTGATTATCACTCTAACTGGAACAGTAATCACCCACCAGATAAAAATGTGAGCAATTACAAATGTCCACAGAATACATATCATCATCATTACCCAGAAGTCTCTGTTCCTTATTTTCATACCATCACTGGGGTTTGTTTTCCAATAAGGAAAAATTGAATGCAGAACCAGTTTTGCATGTTCTCTGGTTAATTAATTGGCACCACACTACCTAAGTTTGCTTGTTTCATTGTCTGGTCATATAAATAAGGTGAAATAATTGAGCTTTTGCACAACATCTTATTGTTTGTAGTTTTATTGTTTCCAGTGGTAGGAAGTGCACCAAAGTGAACGTATCTGTAAAACAGTGCAAACATTTGTGCAAAACACTTTCTTCACACGAGTGTCGGTGAACGTCCTTTTTGCTTGGAGTAAAGATGTTGGGTCAGGCATTGGTAATGATCCGCCAGATCAAATAACAACGCCAACCGAATTGCCATTCAGCACCCATACACCAAGCGGAAGTTGTTCATCGGACAGCGGTGCATCACTGTTCATTTTCCAGAACACACTGCCGCACACGTCTGGAAGAGCATGCTCTTTTGCAATTGTTTCCCCTTTTCATCATTTTAACTGAAAATAAATGCACTAAGTCGCACTATATACAAACACACCACAAAACACACACGCGTCTTTAAATGCATACAAACACAAATGTAAATGTGTACAAAAGTGGTGAAAAAACATACACAACCATGGTGCATTTCCATGCTTTTCATAGTGTGAACGTAGCCTTACTTAGACGCGCTCTTGGTTCTCCTTTTAACTTTATTAAATTAAGAATATGATACTAAAATATAATTGTGATTAATCAGCTATGCAAGTCATTGTATTGCTCTCTATGGATCAGATCAGTCAGGGAAAGTGATGTAAAACATTCAGACAAAGAAGAACATCCTCTGAGGAGCAGATCAACAAACTGAAGCATAAAAACAATTATGCTGCCTGTTCCTGATTGAAATAACGTACAAGTTGTATCTATCCTCATTGGACTAAGGGCTCATACAGGTGCCGATCCGCAACGCGCGATGTGTATGCACGGCCATTTTGGGAGATAATTTGGGCACTTTGTCGGCTAAAACAGTTGCATGGTTGAAGATCTTCCCGGCAATAATCCCCGACCGAACGGGCATTTTGGACGAATTAGTGCCCATACACAGCGAAATTATCGTGCATACACATCGCGCATCACAGGTCGGCACCCACGATCACAAGTGTGTATGAAGCTTTATTTACATATTTAGGATTAGGTTATAGTTAGTATGGTTCAGTTTTTATGAGAGACAGACCTTGTCAGACAAACTTTTTAGGTTTGTATGTGCAGTTGAGCAAGGATCTTGACTGTGACACTGTAGGAGATGTAACGTAGTAACATAGTAATTGAGGGTGATTAAAGACATAGTCTGTCAAGTCCAACCTTTTCACCCTCTTTTTAACCCTACCTATCAGTTGATCCAGAGGAAGGCAAAAAACCCAGCTAAAAAGAGCGGGAAAGATTCATTCCTGACCCCAAAATTTAAAAAACGGAAAGTATCCCTGGATCAATCAGAAATACAGTATGTGTATTAATAACAGTAATTCTCAATATTATATAGTATCCCTGTACCAACCAGAACTACAGTATATGTATAATACCTTAATTCTCAATTTATATAGTATCCCTGTACAACCAGAACTACAGTAATGTATTAATACCAGTAATTCTCAATATATAAAGTATCCCCGTACCAACCAGAACTACAGTATATGTATTAATACCCGTAATTTCACATTTATATAGTATCCCTGTACCAACCAGAACTACAGTAATGTATAATACCATTAATTCTCAATATTAATAGTATCTCCGTACCAACCAGAACTACAGTATATGTTTAATACCAGTAATTCTCAAATTATAAAGTATCCCCGTACCAACCAGAAATACAGTATATGATTTAATACCAGTAATTCTCAAATTATATATAGTATCCCTCTACCAACCAGAACTACAGTATATGTATTAATACCAGTAATTCTCAATATTATAGTATCCCTGTACCAATCAGAACTACAGTATATGTAATATACCAGTAATTCTCAATAATTATAGTATCCCGGTACCAACCAGAACTACAGTTATGTATTAATACCAGTAATTCTCAATTCAATAGTATCCCTCTACCAACCAGAACTACAGTATATGTATTAATACCAGTAATTCCAAATTATATAGTATCCCTACCAACCAGAACTACAGTATATGTATAATACCATTAATTCTCAATATTATATAGTATTCTCGTACCAACCAGAACTACAGTATATGTATTATACCAGTAATTCTCAATATTATAAAGTATTCCCGTACCAACCAGAACTACAGTATATGTATTAATACCAGTAATTTCAATATATATAGTATCCCTCTACCAACCAGAACTACAGTATATGTATTAATACCAGTAATTCTCATATTATATAGTATCCCTGTACCAATCAGAACTACAGTATATGTAATAATACCAGTAATTCTCAATATTATATAGGATCCCGGTACCAACCAGAACGACAGTATATGTATTAATACCAGTAATTCTCATAACTATATAGTATCCCTCTACCAACCAGAACTACAGTATATGTATTAATACCAGTAATTCTCAATATTATATAGTATCCCCCTACCAACCAGAACTACAGTATATGTATTGCCAGTAATTTCCTACCATATAGTATCCCCGTACCAACAGAACTAAAGTATATGTTTAAACCAGTAATTCTAATATTATATAATCCCCGTACCAACCTGAACTACAGTATATGTATTAATACCAGTAATTCTCAATATTATATAGTATCCCCGTACCAACCAGACTACAGTATATGTATTAAAACCAGTAATTCTCAATAATATAGTATCCCCGTACCAACCAGAACTACAGTATATGTATTAATACCAGTAATTGTCAATATTATATAGTGTCCCCGTACCAACCGAAACTACGTATATGTATTAATACCAGTAATTCTCAATATTATATAGTATCCCTGTACCAACCAGAACTACAGTATATGTATTAATACCAGTAATTCTCAATATTATATAGTATCCCCGTACCAACCAGAACTACAGTATATGTATTAATACCGTAATTTCAATTATAAGTTTCTCTGTACCAATCAGAACTACAGTATATGTATTAATATCAGTAATTCTCAATTTATATAGTATCCCTGTACCAACCAGAACTACAGTATAGTATTAATACCAGTAATTCTCAATATTAATAGTATCCCTGTACCAACCTGAACTACAGTATATGTATTAATACCAGTAATTCTCAATATTATATAGTATCCGTACCAACCAGAACTACAGTATATGTATTAATACCAGTTATTTCAATATTATATAGTATCCCTGTACCAACCAGAATACTATATGTATTAATACCAGTAATTCTCATATTATATAGTATCCCTGTACCACCAGAACAACAGTATATGTATTAATATCAGTAATTCTCAATATTTATAGTATTCCCATACCAACCAAAACTACAGTTATATGTATTAATATCAGTAATTCTCAATATTATATAGTATCCCTGTACCAACCAGAACTACAGTATATGTATTAATACCAGTAATTCTCAAATATAGTTCCCTGTACAACCAGAACTACAATATATGTATTAATACCAGTATTTCTCAATTATATAGTATCCCTGACCAACCAGAACTACAGTATATATATTAATACCAGTTATTCAAATTATTAGTTCCCTGTACCAACCAGAACTACATTATATGTATAATACCAGTAATTCTCAATATTAATAGTATCCCTGTACCAACCAGAACAACAGTATATGTATTAATATCAGTAATTCTCAATATTATATAGTATTCCCATACCAACCAAAACTACAGTATATGTATTAATACCAGTAATTCTCAATATTATAGTACCTGTACAACCAGAACAACAGTATATGTTAATATCAGTAATTCTCAATATTATATAGTATTCCCATACCAACCAGAACAACAGTATATTTATTAATATCAGTAATTCTCAATATTAATAGTATTCAACCAAACAAAACTACAGTATATGTATTAATACCAGTAATTCTCAATAATATATAGTATCCCTGTACCAACCAGAAACTACAATATATGTATTAATACCAGTAATTCTCAATATTATATAGTTTTCTGTACCAATCAGAACTACAGTATAGTATTACCGGTAATACCAGTATTTTCATATTATAAGTATACCTGTACCAACTAGAAACAACAGTATATGTATTAATATCAGGAATTCTCAATATATTTAGTATTCCCATACCAACCAGAACAACAGTATATGTATTAATATCAGTAATTCTCATTCCCATACCAACCAAAACTACAGTATATGTATTAATACCAGTAATTCTCAATATATATAGTATCCCGTACCAACCAGAACTACAAATGTATTAATACCAGTAATCCAATCATATAATAGTTTTTCTGTACCAATCAGAACTACAGTATATGTATTAATCCAGTAATTCTCAATATTATATAGTACCCTGTACCAACCAGAACTACAGTATATGTATGTATGTATATGTACAGTATGTATGTATTACCGGTTAATACCAGTAATTCTCAATATTCTTTAGTTTTAGAAAATATCCAGCCCACTTTTAAAGGTATTCAATGAACGTGCCATTACCACATCTGCTGGATGTGATAACACAGATGTTTAACACAGTTACAAAATGTTTTTAAAAGATTGTGTGTACATTTGTATTGTCAATTGGACATCAATAAGAAATAGTCTTATTACATTCTCCAAAAATTCATGAGGAAAGATGGATATTCCATGAGATTAAAGAGGCTTTGTCTTCATCTGTGGAAAGGTTTTTTACTCAGTAAAGAAAGTAAGGTTGGAACTCCCTTATGGTTGCACTGACAGGTTCATTATAGACTTAAAGGCTGTCTCCCCTGATAAAAAAAATTTTGTTTGTTAAGGCTTGTCCCCCCTCTACTTGCAGAAACTCCCTCGATAATTACCTTCCTTCTTTCCTTCACCGCATGTCCCGGCCCTCTGCTTGCATGAAACTGCTGCAGTACGCATGCCAAAATTCTCCTGGAGGAGAGACAGGAGTCAGAGTCCTATATGGACTCTGCCATCCTCCTGGTGGGCAGTTTTTCAGACTTTGGGGGGACATTACAGGAGAACCATTTGGAGCTGGGATGTAAGGTAAAGATTTTATGCACTAACCAGTGGGGCACAGTAGTGGGGGGGAAATTATAGTTTTGGGGGTGGACATGCCCTTTAATTTTACTTTTTAAAATGCATTGAGTTAAAGGGACTCTAAACCCACATAAATCCATTTTTAAGTTTGCCACCCATTTAGTGTTCCTTTAAAGTTGATTAATTGATGGAGTTGATTTGGTTTTAAACTTTAAATTGCAGATGGGATTTTTCCTTCATTGGATCAGTTCTTGGGTAGGTAGGCATCACTGGATACATTTGATGGTCTTATTCACATCAAGATGTGATCTTATGATTTACCAAGCAACTGTACTTTAATAGCATGACCATGCATACTCAATGGCTGCAAAATGTTGGCAATTCACCACTTGCATTATCTGTCTTCTTTTTCATATTTCAATCTGCCCAAAAAAAGACCAGTCACACACCCCTTTTCTATATAGACTGCCTTGCCTACACAGGTTTGTTGTGAATTCACTTGATCGAACCAATCAAAAACACAGACACTTGTACAGGACATACGTACGCTGTTCAATACGCTGTTTAACATTATATACATTCAGAAAAACACAGCAAGCAGGCCCTGAGCAGATGATAAGAAGATAAGTCTGTTTAATGAAATCCTCTGACAGAAGGAGGTTTGTTTCTAAGCAGATGCAGTGAAGGAAACAAATATTGTGACAAATAATAGAAGAGAGAAGCGTTGGAGATGGCAGAAAAATGCAATAAAGTGGCAAATACTGAACCGTCCACATCTAAACATGGAATTTATTGGTGATCATTTTTAACTTTAGTGTCTGGGACCGGGATGTCAAACTTGAGGCCCCAGATGTTTTTTCAAACAAAATTGTATTTTCCACGGCTACATTATCCAGGTATCTTCAATAAATAAACATTTTTCAAAGATTCCTTTGAATTGAATTGGGTTTACACAATACAGAACTTTAAAAGATGACCCACAGGTCTGAAGTTCTTGTATGTAAAGAATAGGGAAATGTTTTTGAACTGCACATTTCTTTCTGCCAGGGCCGACTACCTGTAGTAGTACAAGGGGTCGACTGACGCTGAGGGAAATGTCGGGCTAGTTCCGAGTGATCCCGAGGCCGCCTTGGGAAAGCTGGAGCTGCGGTACACACATAGGGGGAGTCTGGGTAAATGAGGACCATAGTATTGCTCTTTATCGCTAATGTGTGTTCTCAGCTTTAACCTATTAATATTCCTCCCCAATCCATTCACCAAATCTATTGGGCGTTAACCATGAACTGATTTACACAGGAAATTGTGCAAGAATCTGAATTAAAAATAATTCTAAGCCTCTCCTATCAAGTTGGTTGGTTATTTATTAACAGCAGTATAAGACGCCTGTAAAAGTACCGGTGTGTGAACAATATTATTACACAATCTCATGAGTCTGGTAAATAGCAAAAAGTTAGAAATGAATAATAGAGGAAAAATGTAAGGAAGTAATCAGGGATTAATACCTTGAATTCTACAGAATTTCATTTAATCCTTTCTATAGTCTTACAATGGCTAGTGCTTCGGTTAATGATTTGTAGGTAATGGAAACACACACTGGCTATTTGTCTATTGCCACAGATTTCACGAAGAGATTTTGGTGATTTAGATGAGGTTCATAATGGGCTTTCTGTACAGCACAGTTCGAATGTATTACATGAGGGACCAAGGGGATTAGTTTAAGATTATCACAAAGTTTCACAAACCAAAATACGGGAACTGTTTAATAAACACACAAGCTCTGTGTAATGAGTTGACACAACATCACAAATATTTAGGTTTACGTTCCAATCTAATCTTCATGATTTGCAAATTACAGGTTCTAGAGCGTCCTACTTAAACTTGTTGGTTGGTTTATTGGCAAAGGTGGCTCAGTCTGACTCAAACTTAGTAGTTTAGATGAATTCGAATCTTTCGAACTTCCTATGAACTAGTTTGGGTTTTTTGAACTGCAGACAATTTTCAATAATTCTCGAATTCTCAGATCAGTAACCCTTGAATGTATCCTTCGATTCGGTAACCCCGAATATAGCCTTGATTTTCGGTAACCCTCGAATATAGCCTTCGATTTCGGTAACCCTCAGTAGCCTTGATTTCGGTAACCCTACTGTAGCCTTCCCTTTCTAACCCCGATTGTCCTAACATTTGGTAACCCTCGAATGTAGCCCTCAATTTCGGTAACACTCAAATGTAGCCTTCCGTTTCGGTAACCTGAATATAATGTTTGGTAACCTGATAAAGAGGACAAGGTGATCCACGAAACGTTGTGTATCTGATTCACAATAAATAAAGAGTTTTGGATGAGTAGCCTTGAATGTAACCTTCGATTTCGGTAAGACTCAAATGTAGCCTTTCCTTTCAGTAACCCCGAATTGTCGTCGTAACCCTTGATTACAGCAGAAACTCAATGCAGAAACCCAACAATCTGGTGATAGTATGTGTTCCCCAGACCATTCCCAGGTCCCAGAGCCATTTACAGTAAGTACCATTGTAATTTATTTGTTTTTTATTAGAAATTTCAAGAATTATCTCCATTGACTTTAAAGGGTTTTTTTGAACTAAAAAACTTCACAATTGAAATAGGAGGGATCCCCTTATGGTTAATACAGATTATAATAGGCTCAAATTATGGGGAGAGCAAGAAAGATGACCCGGGTGGGTGTGTGTTTAAATACTTTTTTACAGACCTAAAATTGGAAACTGCTCAAGAATAAAGAGGCCATTCATGTGGTGATTGACCGATAAAAAATAATTCTGATTTGGATGATTATCATAATGTTGAACATCTCACAATAACATTGCAATGTGTATGGCTTCCTTCATTTACAGCATTTCTGTACATTATGTGAATGTTACGCATTCACCATTGCTTTTTTACATGTTTTACTGCAATGAGTAATTTCTGGGTAAAAACGCATACGAACTTGAAAGAACTGCATTTATAATAACTTCCAATGAGTATCTTTCTGGACAGAAAATGATATTTTAAGGATAACATTGCAATCCTTTAGGAAATAAAATGCCTTTTCCTCTGCTTCAGTCACTGTTTTGGATCTCAAACCCTGTGTGGTAATAAAGAGGTTAATAGATAATCTATAATTTTTCTGTCTACTGTATCTGACTGTGTCCATGGGTCTATCTGAGTGTTTTTTCTAAAGTAAAAACCTCAGTGTTTAATATGCAGGTTACTGTACCAGTTTCATGGTTTATCTATCTGTTTGTCATGATAGTCTACTATCTTCTTGTTTTAGAATTATAGCTGATTGTAGGAAGAAGAGCTGTGCCACGAGTAGATGGGGTGCTGCTTGTGTTGGCAGTGGGGTGGTGAGGGGCCCAGGTCCAAATTCTGCAACAGGGCCCAAAGGTCTGTGCTTGCTAACCACTGCTAAATGAGTACTAAATATCACTACATGTAAACAGCATTACCCATTAAATGAGACATACAAGACAACGCAGCTATTCCTTACCTCCAGTTCTTCATCAATGCCTGTGGAGCCGGGAACGAAATAGAAGAAACTTAACTTTCAGTGATCCACCATGGCCACACTGACAAGTCCAGACAGCTGCTGGTTATGTTCAAACTATGGCGCACATGCACAATAATGCACACTATAGTTTGAACTGAACCAGGAAGCGGTCAGGAATTCCAATGTGAGGGGGGATTGCGTGAAAGGTACATTTCTTCTATATTCGATCCTGCTCCACAGGCATTGATTGAAGAACGGAAGGTAAGGAATAGCTCCTTAACCATAGTCAGTGTAAACCCATGCTACCCGATATACTGTATTATCGGTGTTGGCGTGAGTTTTACAGATTTTGCTGTGCCATTTCTGAAAATTATTGTAAATAGATGGCACAGCCAAAACAGGATTAGACAATTAGACAGTTCCCGACTTTAAAATATACTATGTCATGCACACTATAGATAGTATACGCTGGGAGCAGCTGGGACCTGTCAGAAGATTCTGCGGTAGCGTGTGTCCACATGCTCTTTACCTCCGTTCTTCCATTAAAAACAATAGGAAAGGTATTCCTTAACACAGATGTAAAATAAGTAAAGGTTTGTACATACATACAATGGTACACCGAGCCATGACCCCCGCCTGGCCGATCGATGAATGAACATATACACACGGCCAAAACGGCCGTTTGTCGCAAGAATGCATCGTGGTGGGGCTCGGTTCCAAATCGTACATGTGATGAACCTTCGATGTGTACGAACAAACTTTTTGGCTGATAATCGGCCCATGTGTAGACGCTTTATCTGTTGAAATGTGACGGTTTGTTCAGAGATCTGCCAAGGTGGTCGTTAACGCTCCCTGAACGAACTACTGTTTTGCCGATAAAGCGCCTACTCACGGGCCGATTATCGGTCGAAACGTTCGTTCGTACACATCATGCATCGCCGGGTCGGGACCAGATAGAAGTGGTCCATAGAGGACTGCACGATCGGACGAGGTTTTCCACCCATGTCCGATCGTCTTTTGTCGATTCGGATGAACGGTCGGCGGGACATGGGAGCATTCGGATGCGATAATTTCAGTCCGATCGACCGATACACTGAACTCGGTCGATCGGACCGAAATATCTAATCGTGTGTACCCAGCTTTAGCCTGGCCATCTCCTGCAACACTCCAAGATAAGCAGTCAGTATCATCATACATCGATCATTGTAAAATGTTTGTTCTATTGTACTAAGTGTATAATCACAAAAACTTACCAGTGAACAATGCTTGGAAACATTTCTATTGTTTGTTTTTCAAATAGTACCTGGAGATAACAAAAACAAAAAACAAACAAGTGCATTGTTACATTCGAAAACTGATTATCTGCGCATTAAGGAAAAGGCTGGAGGGTGATAAAACCATGATAAAAAAATAGCACATATAAGTACATTAGCCATTGTTTAGAGACTTGCTCATGATTACTATTACTAGATGTGTTTCATTAAAAACCAAACAGAGAGATAAAGTGCTTTGTTTGAGACCACACTTGTCTTGTTCAGGAAAACTAGAAAAGCTAGCATGTTTTAAAGGGAAATAAATACCAACCCCAAACAATGTGTCCTCAGTTGCTCTGGGAACTGAGGAGAATTTTCCATTCTCAGACAGGTTTTAGCATCCTCTGTTATTGTACAGTCGCTTTCACTAAGCACTGAAATAAATCATCAGAAGTTTGCTGTTAGTGGTTACATTGACATTGCAATAGGAAAACATTTAAAGCTTGCTTGTACATACATAAGAAATTAGACATCAAATAAAATGGAATCAAAATCAGTGGTGGGACAGGAGACTAACATCGACATTCGTTTTTTCCCCCTGCCGTGCTGTGAATGTGAAATTATTTGTGACATTGCTTGCTCACTATTGAGGCTAGCTTGCTTGTTTCCAGGTGGAAGATAGTTTATGTTAAAGCTTTCAGTAAAGAAGTAAGTTCTTCTCTGGTGAACTAAAGATGGCCAAACTTCCTAAAGTTCGGTTCGTTTTAGAACTATAGAACATCAGTAAATTTCTATAGTTCTATAGTTCTAAAATGACCCATTAAAGTCAAAGGTAGAAAATTATTTGAAAGTTCTGATAAAATACAGTAAAAATAGCAATGGTAACTTACTGGAAAATGGTCTGGGGAACCTGTACAATCACCAAAACCTGTTTAAGTACTAACTTTCCACATAATCGGGAAATGTCGGGTCGGGTAGGTTAAAATCGCCGCAGTGATTATGCCCGAGAAGAAAGAAGCTAAAGGGCATATTTATAAACGGCCGTTAACTTTTCGCGGCTGAGTTTCCCGCAGTTTATTTATTAGGTTTGCAGAAAGTCCTAATCCGATTCTGATTGGTCAATTTTTCAATGCTTGGTATCTCAATGTTTATACAGTACCCAATCATATTTCTGAAATATAAGTGCCGCAAAGGCCCTGATTCAAGCTGTTCAAGCTGTGGACCCTTAAGCCCCAAGCAGCCTTCTCAGGGCACAAGGCCTTTAAGTGCTGCAAGGCCCTGAATATAAGTGCCACCACAAGCCTGATTGGGCCGGAGGGGGTCCCGTTAAGCTGGGGGCCCCAAGCCCCCAAAAGGCACTACAACAGTGCCCAGGTGGAGGGTCACCTCACACCAGCGGGTCCTTCCCCACGAACAACGGCCTTTATAAATATGGCGAAAAACGTTATTTTTCGCGGCGAGTGCGGCAGTGACTTTAGAAGGTATTTATGGCCGTTATAAATATGGCCCTAAGTGTTTCGAAAGCTTGCATTTTCAATATTTTAGTTAGCCAATAAAAGGTATTATTTATATCAAGATGTCTCTGGTTTCTTTTATTAAGGAGTAAATAACAATAAAGTCTCATACAGAAATATGATACTGTCAGCCAAGTGACCAACAAAAGTTTAAAGACTGACCACTGACAATGAACCAATGTGGGGGCTCCCGTCAGGAGAAGAAGGTTAAGTAGTGAGCACTAGAACTAATAAATATAGCAGTAACAAATAACTCACCAAGATAAAACAGGGAGGTGCTAGACTAGATGGATCAAAAACATACAATCAGAAAAACAAGAAGTACAGTATCCCAACAGCCAGCACACTCTCAGATCTGCATGAAAATCCTTAATACAGACAGGGATGATGAGACAACAACTCGCTGTACATATAAAAATACGAACAAATTTTTCAGATGATAAATCGCCCGTTGGTAGGCACTTTATTGGCCAAAACGGACGTGGTCGGGGATCATTGCCGCCACCGACCTGGAGGATCCGAATGAATGGCCCTTTGGCCGATAAAGTAGCCTAACAATGCTTACCAATCACTAGCCTGAGAAGGGGAAGGCTTCCTTTACATGCAAAATTGTTAGTTTCAAGATGCTAGGCCTGAGAAGCCTGATAAAGATTATATAGTATCCCCGTACCAACCAGAACTACAGTATATGTATTAAAACCAGTAATTCTCAATATTATATAGTATCCCCGTACCAACTAGAACTACAGTATATGTATTAATACCAGTAATTCTCAATATTATATAGTATCTCCGTACCAACCAGAACTACAGTATATATATTAATACCAGTAATTCTCAATATTATATAGTATTCCCTGTACCAACCAGAACTACAGTATATGTATTAATACCAGTAATTCAAATTATATAGTATCCCGTACCAACCAGAACTACAGATATGTATTAATACCAGTAATTCTCAATATTATATAGTTTCTCGTTACCAATCAGAACTACAGTTATATGTATTAATACAGTAATTCTCAATATATATAGTATCCCGTACCAACCAGAACTACAGTATATGTATTAATACCAGTAATTATCAGATATATATAGTATCCCCGTACCAACCAGAACTACAGTATATGTATTAATACCAGTAATTCTCAATATTATATAGTTTCCCTG